>PVHP010005359.1:0-65810 GCA_004024765.1 Zapus hudsonius
TCATTTGACTCTTCAAGATAAATTAGGTGACTCATTTTAATATGACTGCAATGTCTATGTTCCCAGTGTTGAGGGGGATGGAAACAGAAGGATCACTAGGGATCTCTGGTCAGCCGCTCTGAAGGAGAAATTGAGCTCAAGGTGGTGAGAGACTCTGTCTCAAGGAATTAATGCAGAAGAGAAATCAAGATGGGCACCTGATGTCTTCCTTTGACCTCTACACGTATGTGAACACATTTGCACCACATGTAAATACACTGGCCATGGGCACACACATACTGAAAACTAGTTTAAGGAAGAAATTTTGTTATACATAATAAGGTGGTATTTTAAAATGCTTTATTATTTTTAGCTTTTCTTTCACATTGTGAACTTTTTGCATATTTATATCATAGTATCATAGTCAAAGCATATACTATAGTTTATTATTTATAAATTATTTATAGAATATGCACATGACACATTTTTTGTTACTGTTGAGGACACAAGATCAATAACATCTGAGTCTGTAATCCAGACTGACTTCTGATTTAACAGATGTCAAAATGAGTCCCTAGGGAAGAGAGGCGCTTCTTGCCCAGCAAGTGGTCGAGCCAGCAAGGACGCAGGCCTCTTGAGCCTGCCTGATTCCATTGCCAAATAAGCATCAGAAGAGAAAGGTTTGTGGGAGACTGGGAATAGGATCTTTGAAATATGGATAGCCTTGGAAATGATTCTGTCTAAAACTTCCTACATCAATAAAATCTTTTTGTCAACAAAGTACAAAAATAGAAGCCAGATGGAAACCAGAGAAGTGCCTTACGAGGGCTGACTGGCTGGCTGTGGTGACTGTCACTGTTAGGGCAAGAAGTGCTGGAGGCGGGAGAAGCCAGGACGAGGAGGAGAAGAGACAAGGTGGATGAGGCAACCAGGCACGAGGCAGAGGACACCGCTCCTAAGAGAACAAACAGGTCGGGCTCGGTCACCAGAGCAGCATCTGGGCCCTAGAGACCAAGCCAGTCCAGTTCTCCGTGAGGTCTGGTGGCCCCTGCCAGGAGAGTGTCCAGCATTGCCTCTGTGCTAACAAGGGACAGCTTCCTTCCTTCCTAGATCCTCCGCCTTGCCATTTCCCAGAGAGGTCCCCAGACAGAAAGCCCCTGCGATGTGGTATCACTTAGACCCTCCACCACTCCCGTTGAAGGAACTCCGAGGAAGATGGTGCTGCAGGGAGTGCCTAAGCAGCTGAGGGACGCAGCCTCGTGGCTCTACCAGCACTTTACCCAGAACCGAATCCTGGGCCTCTATCCAGAGCAGGCTCTGGGGCAGACAGAAGCACAGTGAGGAAGGGGCAGCAGAATGTGCAAGACTAACCATCACCGACTCAACTTACCATATTCCAGATTTGTAACACTCTGAAATCTGAACTAATAAATTTGGGAGGCTTCCAGAGTTATGGTCTGCCTTAAATTTCACACTCATTCAAAAGTCTTCAATCCTCCAGAGAAGGAAGGGACAACTGGCAAACTAATGCTTCCATTTCAAGAACAATATGTACCCAAGTTTGAAAGCACCCTGAACAAGGGGAATATAAACATGTCAGCAGAGAAATTTATACAGGTAAGTTAATATTGGAGTCTCCACCTTTGCATCATGAAATCAAAGATGAAATAAACCCCAAATGCTAGGAGATTTTTTTTGGAAACAGAAACTATAGTTTGTTGACAAAAAGATTACATTCACTGCCAGAAAAAAAGTAAATGTTTTTTTAAAGATCTTCTCAAAGTTACTGAACAAGAGATTTGATTTGAAGATGAAGGTCAGAGGGAAAATATTTGGACTTGGCTTAAAAATATCTCCTCGCAATTTCTCTAGCGAATGCCTAGCCAAAAGGAGCTTTTTACAGTTGCTGGAAAAAAATCACACAAAAATATGCCCGTGACTCAATAATGACATCATTGGTGCACTTTGATTTTTAAGATTTCATTTTAAGAATGAGCTTAAATAATATTACTTCACTTAAAATTTCTCATTGCTATCTAAAATTTCTTAATTTCTAGTGTCTGTCATTGTTGGATATTATTTTATTTTTGTCCGTTGTACCTTTTGTATACTTTTTGCAGTACTGGGGATTGAACCTAGAGCCTCATGTAAATGCTTTAACACTGAGCTATATTCCCATTTTTTTTACTTTTTAAAAAAATTATTTATTTGCACATGTGTTGGCAGAAGAAGATGCCAGGGTTTCTTGCCAGATACGTGTGCCAGATACATGTGCCATTTTATCATGTGACTTTATGTGGGTGCTAAGGAATTGAACCCTGGTTGGCAGGCTTTGCAAGCAAGTGCCTTTGACCACTAAGCCACCTCCCCAGCCCTCTTTTTGTTTTTTTAAATGCATGTGAATATTCATGTGCATGCAGATCCATGTGTGGAGAGGTCAGCAGATCACCTTGGGGTCATCCTCAGGAATACGCTTCACCTTTTGAGACAGGATCTCTAATTGACTTGGAGCTCAATGATTAGGCCACCGAGTCCCAGAAACCCTTCTGTCTGCTTCTCCAGCACTAGGATAACAGGCACCAGCCACCACGCCTGGCTCTTTAAAAAAGTTTTAAAGGAAGGGTCTCACTTGCCACCTAGGCTGTCCTCAAATTCAGACTAGTCTAGGCAGTTCCTGAATTTGTGATGCTCCCACTTCAACCTCCTGAGTAGATAGGATTACAGACCTAAGCTGCCAGGCCCAGCTAGTGTCTATATTTTTAAACATTTTTGTATGCTTATATTTATTGTTCATTGAATTTCCTTTGACTTACTTTTTTATTCACCTTTTTTATTTTTGAACATTTCACAGAGATATAAAGCACTTGTTGAGGAAAGGAGTTGATGAATGTGATGGTTATGTTGTCAGCTTGACCTATTAGCAACCCACAGTAATCTTGAGTGTCGTGTAGCAGATTTCCTTGGAATTGAAGAGAGGAAGGAGGCTCAGGGGATTCAGGAAGTCATGCTAGCTAGAAATAAACATCCCATCCTGGGAGGGCAGTGCAGGAAGGGAATTCTAGAGACTTGGGAAGTCAATTAGTCTGGCAAGGGTTGCAAGACCCCATCCTAAGGCTATATAAAGGGGAAGGAAATATTCTCTTCCTCCCTGCCCCCCACCTGTTTGCTGGTGTACGTGTGGTGTTGGTGATGGCTTCTCTCTCTCTCTCTCTCTCTCTCTCTCTCTCTCTCTCTCTCTCTCTCGACCTGTGAAAAGGGGCCAGCTTCTTTCGCCATTATGGAACTTCCCTTGGATCTGTAACTTAAATAAATCCCTTCCTCTCATACCTGTGCCTGGTTTGGAGGTTCATCCCAGTGGCGTGTGGCTAACTACAACAGTGAGTAACTGTTGGGAGTGGCACAGAGTGGCCTTTAACCTGGAGATGACTCACTGCATATCAGGTCCCTCATGGTTGTACAAGTTTGGGTGGGTAGATCTTGTATCCTGAAAAAAGGATGTGACCAAACCTTTGGTACTTAACTGTCTTTAAAATCTTCCCTCATCATTTATACCCTTGTGTAAAAACGGCTTTATGTAACCAGCATACTGTATTAAAAGTATAATTTTTAATTCCCCATATATATTCTATTTATGCATTGGAAGGCTCCATAAAAAGATGTGGATTCTTCCCAAATAGATCCAGAGAGTTACTGCAATCTGGTGAAAGGCTTCTAGCTGCTGTTTTTGTGGAAACTGATGAACCAATTATCTGCTATGTGGAAATGCAAAGGGTCAAGAATAGCAAAGGCAATTCTGAAAAAGAGGAACAAGGCTGAAAGACGTGTGACTAAATACAAAGATCTGGGCCAGCACTTTGGGAATTAAGACACTATGATATTGGTGCAAGAACAAGCCACCCAACGCCAGAACAGAGAGTCCAGAAACACTCCCACCTGAGTTTCGAGGGGAAAGGGTGTCTCTCTGTAAGTGCTGCTGGGTTCAGTGCAGATCAACATGGGGGAAAGATGAATCTTGATCCCTATCCCCACACAATACACTAAAATAATTCTAGACAGACCAATGATCAAATATGTAGGGCTAACAGTAAAACTTAGAGAAAAAATCTTCCATAGCATATCTTCAATAAGATATTCTATTGAATATCCTCATGGCTTTGAGGCAAAGATTGTTTAGCAAACAAAAAGTACTAACCATAGAGAAAATGTTCATAAATTTGAGAACAGTGAAATTGAAAAATTATATTGTTCCAAAGACACCATTAAGAGAATAAAAAGGCTAGCTACAGCAATCAATATGTGTTTCAAGAGATGAATGGATAAACAAACGGAGACTCAGCTACACAATGGATTGTTACTCAGCAACAAGGGGAAAGCCATTGATGTGTGAAACAATGCCTAAGAGTCTTCAATGGGTTTTGCTGAGTGAAGGAAGGAAGGCTTTTACAAAAGGCTACATATTGAGCTAGGCATGGTGGTGCGTGCCTGCATTCCCAGCACTGAGGGGTGGAGGTAGGAAGAGTGAGAGTTCAATCACCAGCCTGAACTGCAGCAAGATTCTGTCTCTGAAAACAAAATTTTAAAGAAGTGAGATGGAGGGAGGAAGGAAAGGAAAAGGCAGGCAGGCAGGAAGGAAGGAGGGAGGGAGGGAAGGCAGGAAGGCAGAAAGGCAGGAAGGAAGGAGGGAGGGAGAGAAGGCAGGCAGGCAGGCAGGCAGGCAGGCAGGCAGGCAGGCAGGCAAGAAGGAAGGAAGGAAGGAAGGAAGGAAGGAAGGAAGGAAGGAAGGAAGGAAGGAAGGAAGGAAGGAAGGAAGGAAGGAAGGAAGGAAGGAAGGAAGGAAAAGAAATACATTGTATTAGTCCATTCTGGAAAAAATAAAGCTATAGGAATGAAAACAGATCGTGGTTGCCATTGGTTAGGGAAGGGGGTAGGCGCTGACTTCAAGTTTTAGGGTGAAGGAACTGCTCTGCACTGTGCCTTTGGGGTGGCAGATCCAAGCCCCATGTGCTGCACCACACAGCACAAGAGTGAACTTTCGCTGGGTCCAAATTAATAACAGCAACAACAGGATGCTAGTGAGTCCAGGCCTTGCTGAAAAACTTGTAGAAAACAAAACAAAAACCCTGGTCCTTGGTCAAGTAACCTTGGAAAACAATACTCTAGGTGGAAGATCTGTTTCTCACAGGGGTAGAGGTTAGGAATTCTGAGATTGTGTATATGCCAGAGTCCAACAGACAAAGAGAGAAATAATAGATAAGTGAAATCCAGTTAAGTTCCGAGAAGCAAGTAGCGGGTGTCCAGCCTGAGCACCTGGGTACAGGGTGCTCCAGACTAGGGAAGAACAGAGCCCGCCTGGGGACAGGACCCCACAGAGACACTGGATGAGGTTAAACCTAGTGCTGTTGCAGTGTTTGGGGCCTGAACACGCTGAATAGGTGAGGGGCCCAGGCTGATGAGAAGCTTGGCGGGTTTGGGTCCTGAACTCTAGGGACACCAGCACCCCAGCCTGGGACACAGTGCACCTAGGCCTGTGGGCTCCAGACCAGGGAAGTGTGGGGTGTCTGGGGGGCACTCTGGGTTCCTGTGCCTGGGGGCTGGTATGATAGGTGCCTGTACACTTGCTCCGAACTACCCCAAATCAATACACTCAAGTATCAGCCACCAACCCAGAGTAGCAGACACTTCTAACCTCCAAAACATCTGCGCCTGTGCTACTCCGCATCAATCCAGCTCAAACTAAAAACAGATCAACTGCTGAATAAGACTTTTATATAGTTACAAACCTCCTGCTCTTCGTACCGTCTTTCAGCACCCGGGTGGGGGGGTGCCTTGTTCTAATTCTAACTAGTGAGCATTAGTTCTCTGGCAGGCACCTGCCAGGGGGGCAACAAGGTGGTCTCTATAACCCACCCTGCTGGGATATGGAGGGGGCAAGAGGAACAAGTAGGTCTGCTGCTCTGAAACAAAGGACAATGGAGACAGACACGAATGATACCCAGCACAATCCAAAGCAGAAGCCCACTTAAGATCTCAACAATAAAGCAGACTTAAAACTCACCTAAAATGACTCAAGGAACTGAGTGGAAGAGGGGGCAGAAAGATTGTAAGAGCCATGGTGGGGGAAAATATCCAGAGACATTGCCCCCCCCCTCAGCAACACACTAAGGGGGGAAACTGTCTGCCTCTTGTGCAATTCATAACCCCCAACCCCATGGATAGATCCAGTATGCCCATTGAGGAGAGTCCTCAATGGGATGGAGACAGAGAGGAGGGAAATGGGGGAACCAGCACAAGATTTGTTCATACAATGGATATAAATGTTGACAATAAAGGTATTTAAAAAGCAAATAAAATAAACCACATGCATTCAAGATACTCCACAGATAGCACACAGGAGAAACTTGGAGAAAATTACAGCAAGGCGGAACATAATCAACAATAAAAGCAGTAATAAAGGTGAAAAAGTATTTTTCTGTGTGTGTAGTGAGACAGGGACACATTCCTAGACAGGAACAAAGATACTAACCTGGATTCTTTGTCAGGAACGAAGCAATATAGTAATACAGTTTCTGACAAGTTCACAATAAAGATATACATATATATTTCGAGGTAGGGTCTCACTTCTAGCCCAGGCTGACCAGGAATTCATTATGTAGTCTCAGGCTGGCCTTGAACTCACAGTGATCCTCCTACCTCTGGGATTAAAGGCATGTGCCACCATGCCTGGCTTAAATAATATTTTTAACTCTCTGAAAAAAAAGATTGTTATCCTGTTATTCTATACCCAGAAAAAAATGTCATTCAGACATAAAGGTGCAAGACTTTTTTTTTCCAGACAAAATTGAGAATTCAGCAGCAGAAGACCAGAGCTACAAAAGTATTAAAGAAAGTCCTTTAAACAGAAGGAAATACCAGAAAGAAGCTTGGATCTACACAAAATGATAACGAATGCCAGAAATGAAAACTATATAGATGTGTCTTTCTCAAAGAGAGAGCCACAGTTATAGCTGGAAATGTCAACACTTCTCTGCCAATAACTTAATAGAACAAGTAGACCAAACTCTAAATAATACGGGTCTAAAAGGCTTAGGCTAGCAACCGGCTGGATGCAACTGACATTTTATAGAAAGCTCCACCTATCACAGAATAAACATTTTTCCAAGTGTATTTGAAATATCAGAAAAAGACTAGATTTGTGTTATAAAACAAGTCTCAATGAGTTTAAGAGGATATAAAGCATCTGAAATCTGTCCTTCACCATAACAAAATTAAATTAGAAATCAATAATGAAAAAATATTTTGGAAACCTGCAAATAAATCATAAATTAGAAAATATTTTGAGCTAAATGAAAATAAAATCATGACATATCAAAATTTGTTATTTAGTGTGAAATCAGCACTAAATGCTTATGCTAAAAAAGAAAGAGCATTTAAAAAGCATTTAAGAGTTCTTCACACACTGTGGGTGGGAGGTCACTAGGCAACAAGTCTATTAACCCTTGGGCAGTGGGATCCACTCCAACACCGTACTCCTGAGCTGCTTGGGAAGTGATTTTCCCAGAGGAAATGGATGAGACGGTCATTGTGAGCAGTGTCTTGGAAGTCACAGACGGATCACCAAGAATGGTTAAGTCGGATGCCACCTTCATGCAAGACTCCTCTTCCTCCCACCTCTGCACAGCCCCAGAAGGAATCCCAAGTTCTGAACCCCATTCCCTCAGCACTAGATCAGCTCTGCCAGAAGGTGGCAGTGTTGGGTCAGGGCCATGCAGCCAATTCCTAAACCCAACCCAAGGGAGCCTATGCGAGGCTGTGGCTGCCTCACAGGCAGGTGGCAAGACAGATATGATCGCTCCATCTGGCAACAAGGAAACACACATCAAAGAAGGAAGGGGTCCCCCAGATTGCGGGCGCTTGGCCATCTGCCAGAAGAGCCTTGTCAAGTCTCAACTTCTCCAGGGCTTTGTCTATAGAACTACTCTTAGCGCCATTGGATATTTACTTTTTCTCCAAGAGATTTTCTCAAAATCATGTTCCTACACATAGAGCATGCGGGATTTGAGGCATCACTCTGAGTCCTATCCCCTTGCCGGCTGGCAGGTGCTCTGAAAACAAGCCAGTGGAGGTGAAAACGTCACTTCCTCAGTCGGGCAAGAAGACACAACGCACACAGTCTGAACTCAAGTTCTGTAACAAGTGTGTGTCATAACTGAGGTAGGGCCTCAGGCCCCCAACACAATGGAGATGACACCTTTGCCCTCCTTGAATCTTCAGCCAGCACTGTATAGAAGTCTCTAGAAACAGGCAGCACAGGAGAAGAGTCCACATCAAGTGTCACAACCCCCTTTATCCTCAAGGGACACATTGTAAGACTTCGCCAACAATGGCTACCTAAAACTCAAGACAGTCCTGAACTCTATGTACGCACAAACACTGTGATACCTCAACAATTGCTCAGGTAATTGAGATTACTAAGTGATCAACAGTCAGGTAGCATACACAGTGCGGGTACTCTGGACAAAGGGATGACGGCATAAATTTCATTAGGATACTCAGAAATGGTATACAATGTGAACCATATCAAGTATTTCTGTAATTTTTCCATTCGACCATGTGTAACTGAAACTGTTCAAAAGGAAACCTTAAGGATGGGGAGGGAGAGCTGGGAGAGGGCAGAGTGTGTGGAGCATCCAGAAAACCAGGAAAAAGGCAGACGAGCAGGGGCTCATGCCGGTTCACAGAAGATATGCAGCAGGACCTCAGAAGCAGCTTCGGAAAACAGAAGAGGGTTAGGGTGAGGGGAGCCCTCCCTCCTGCCTTACGTTCTATCACCGTCCCCTCCCCTTTCAGATGCCTGACTTCCATAGGATGGATAAAACTTTCCAGGAGGAGAGGGCAATAGTGGGGCTCCACTTGGACCCTGAAGACCCTCAAAGGCCCCGATTCCTCTAAACAGTCCTTACCAGACAGGGGGCAGTTGAAATGCCCATTTCAGGGGAGTGGCACTGGGGGCATGGAGGATCAGATTAAATTGGTGAAGGCCCTTCTTCTGTGGCCAGGCTCTGGGGCATCTTTCCTGGCAATCTCTGCCTCAGAAGTTCACCCTCTCTAAAGGCTGAAACCCAGAGAGGCCCCTGTGGGAGCTGTCTCTTGGTGACAGATGGGCTGGCGGGGACAGGCTGGGAATGTGTCCTGCCGGCAGCTGGAGACAGATCACTAATGGAACAAATAGAAGAGAAAGGCAATAAAAACGTTAAATATTATTAAACAGCCATGGGCCCACGTGGCCTGAACCTGGCTCTACTCTATCAGACCAATCTCTCATTAGACTCCAGGCACCTGCTGCTGCCCTGAGAAACCTTCCAGAAGAACCACCTGCCCTGCCCGTCTCCTAGGGAGAGCTCAGAAAGTATAAGCTCAAGTCTTCAGGGGCTGTCCAAGGCCTGGCACTGTTATGGCATTTGAGTGAAGTGAGCAGAGCTCAAGAGGTAGACTGGCTCTAAAGCATTAATGTAATATCTTCACGTAGCCCAAGCTGGCCTCAGACTTGCTCTGTAGCTAAGGAGAACCTTGAACTTCTGGCTCTCTTGCCTCCACCTCCATATGTTGAGATTATAGTTATATGCCACCATGCCTAGCATAAACTCATGTTTTATTTATTTATTTTGATGTTTACAAGATTGTGTTATGCTGCAACATGTTACTGGTTTATACAGTCCCCGTTTTTCATTTAGGCCACCTGTACAAATAGAAGAAAAGCAAAGAAAACAGCAAACCAATTGTCCCCTCATCTGGTCAACATCTAGCATAGGCAAAATAAACTTTCCTACATATTATAGGTAAATGTTTGTTTACATTTGCTTGTAATCTTTTTTTTTTGAGACAAAGTCTAGGTCTGTAGCCCAAACCTGGCTTAGTCTCCCGAATGCTGGGATTACAGCTGTGTTCCATGGTATCTGGCTTCCACTAGCATTTTTATTTTATTTATTTACTTGTGTGCGGGAGGGGGCATATCAGGGTCTCTCGCCACTGCAAATGAATACCAGATGCTTGCGCTACTTTTTGCATCTGGCTCTACGTGGGTGCTGAGCAATTGAACCTGGCCAGCAGGCTTTGCAAGTAAGTGCCTTTGACCACTGAGCCATCTTCTTAGCCCATACATTGACATTTTTAACAGCTTGAGATCAACTCTCTAAGATCTCGTAACACATTAAATAGTATTTAAATTCTTTGGTAATGACAGCAACAACAACAAAAGCTGTGTAATCTTGCAAAATCACAGGACCTCCCCATTTCCCCATCTGTATTTGCAATACATCTGTCGCTAGCAGGCTTCCAATAAATGTGCGCTCACATAAAAAGCCCCAGGCCTCTTCACTTGCCTCCCATCCGTGTCACTGTAACTCTGGCACAGGCAAAGCTGCACATTTTAAGCTTCCGAGCAGAGATATTACCTGGACCATCACGCTGTCTACTGAGGGATGGAAGAAATGTGAATCCTGGCTCCTCAGGATCAGCAGTTGGCCTTGGCCAGAGAGAGGCATGACTGACCTGCAGGCTGAGGCAGACCTCACCTCCATGTGAGATGTCCAGGGTTCCCTAGGAGAGTAGCTCATGGGCTCTGTGCCTACCTGTGCACTGTCTCGTGCTTCACTCAAGGCAGGGAATCACAGAGGTGCCCACAGGCTGGCAGTGGGTCTGAGCTTTAATTTTGATTAAAGGACTTAAGGTTGGGTCCACAAATATGAGTCTTACCCTGAAGGTAGGTAGTCTTCCTATTTCCAATGTTCGGGCTACACTGAAGGTCCCTGGCACCATCAGTGCCAGGAAATAGGCAAGATATTGGACACACTCAGGCGAGCTCTAAAGGCGGCCCCTGTTCCTGCCAGGACAGATCCTCCCTCCAGGGTTGGAGCCAGGGAACGGGGAGAAGTGGAGCGACACACAGAACCAACACCCGGCCTGAAAACACTGGGTTTTCCCAGGCACCCCTCTCCCAAAGCCCTTTTTCCGCATGTCAAAGGGAGAAGCACTGTTTCCCACCTCCCTCTTTTGTGCACTTTTGCTTGTTGTTACTTCACCTGAAACAAACTGTCTCTCCCACAAACATGCCTCCTGACTGTCACCCCTCCGTCCCTCTTTCCTTTCTTCCAATGTCTGCCAGGTTTCTCTAGGAAACAAGTAAATGCATTTCTGTTGACTGCCTTCGATGAAAACCACTTCCACCAGAACACCCAATCAAGTCAAGAAATGACTCTCCAGTTCAAAGCTATAGCTTTGCCGGTTCATCTCCTTACAGAGATGGTGGGAAAACAACTGCTGCTGACATCCCGAAGCCCCTGGCAAAGGGAGAGCATCCTGTGAGGGGGAGGACCTGCTGGAGAGAGCAGCCAGGGGCGCCGCTGGAGGCAGAGGGAGGAGGGGGAATGGAGGAAAGTGAGGAGAGAGAAGACTAGATAGATGCAAATCTTCAGGGGCCGCTTCCCAGGACCTACCAGCCTTATTCTTAAGTGGAACTAACCGGGGCTCCTCCGTCATCGTGCGTGAAACTGACTAGAACTCCTTCAGGACTTAGCAGGAGATCATGTTCAGAGACTTCAGTGAAGAGGCTGAGAGTCTGGGTGAATGCAAAATGGTGGCAGAAGGGACATAAGAAACAAGAGCTCCTATCCTCTGCCCCTTGGGATCCTTCCAGAGAATGAGACGCTTGGCAGGAAGGTGGTTCAGAGCCACCGAGGCACCAACTGTCTCCAGTACTCTTTTGGGGAAGGTGGCCTCGGGATTCCTGAAGTGACTCTGGGAGCAAGGGTGTTCTCTCTAACTTAATGCTATTGCTCAGTGAGGTGAGTGGGACAGCTCCCTTGGCTCAGGCCAGGAGCTTGCCGATAGCTTCTAAGGGTTTCTGTGGAAAATGCAAGCAAAACCCTGGACAACCAATAAAAAATTCTTTAGGATCCAATTCGTACTGTGGGTTATAGAGAGCACAAAGCAGACTAGCCACTTGGACCAAGCCAGCCACCCAAGGCCAGTCCAGACACTCCATGGAGCTGTGCCCACTGGTGAAGCTGCATCAGAGCATCCCCACCCCCTGTGCCTGCCCGTTTAAAAGCAGCTTTCCTGGGTCCATGAAGCCAGGACTTCTAGATGGTGTAGGCACTGCTTTGTAGCTGCTTGGAGTCAGCTACCCTAAGGTACATAGGAAACCAGGTTTCCTGTCAACCTCCTAGGATGTAGATCTCTGCACAGGGAAAACAAGTTCCCTTTTATTTGTACATCAAAACAGTGACGAGTGATCTGTTTTACACTCACTTTGAATCAGGCGATAAAAATGGAAATTAGCCAGGGCATGGTGGTTCACACCTGTCATCCCAGTAATTAGAAAGGATAAGGCAGGAGGATTGTTGCAAGTTTGAGGCTAGACTGAGCTACAGAATCTCAAAAAATAAAAATACATAAAAAAGAGGAGCCAAGGAGATGGCTTTAGTGGTTAAAGGGGCTTGTTTGGACAGCATTCTGGCCGGTGCTCAATTCCCAAGTACCCGTGTAAAGCTAGGGGCAAAAAGTTCCACATGTGTCTGGAGTTTGTTTGCAGCTGCAAGAGGCCCTGGAGTGTGCCTGTGTGTGTGACACAGAAATTTAAAAATTATTTTAAAATGGAAAAAAATCCATACCCTATCCCTATAGAAGGTAATTAATTGCTCCTGCTCACCCCTTCTCTCTCTTTGTCTCTCTTCTTTCCTTCCGCCTCCATTTGGAAACAGGGTCTCCTGTCTATGTAGACCAGGATGACTTTCAGCTCCTAACCCTCCTGCCTCCATCGCTCAAGTGCTGGGATCACAGGTGCGCCTCATTCACCCAACTTCTTTCTCTCTCATGCTTTGTGACTCTGAAAAACATTTGGTCCAAACCTAGACAATAACACAAAAGGACTTTGCTGCATCAGCCCGACATGAGAAACCCCTGACTTTCTGTTCTTCTCCTTTTCCTTCCTCTGGGGACAGGATACTGTTAGCACCAGGCTGTCTTTGACGGCTGAGGGTCCAGCCAGCCAGGCATGAGGCATCATTACTCAGGCACTTACTGAGCATCTGCTGGTGGCCCAGACGGCTCAGCGCCTCGCCCTCCCCACACTTCCCTTGGCCAAGAGGAACAGGAAGGAGAGGAAGAAACAAGTGCATTAGCAGGTTAGTGTCCCGTGCTCGGCCAGCCACTTTCACAGATGTGCTCTCAACAACACGTGACCACACCGAAGCAGTAGCTATGTGGACTGCCATTGTGAGGAGTATGAAAAT
This sequence comes from Zapus hudsonius, assembly GCA_004024765.1. Classification (NCBI taxonomy): domain Eukaryota; kingdom Metazoa; phylum Chordata; class Mammalia; order Rodentia; family Dipodidae; genus Zapus; species Zapus hudsonius. The sequence goes on from PVHP010005359.1 coordinate 13,269, forward strand.
CGAGGAGCAGAGATGTTAAGGAGAAAAGCAGAAATTTCTCTGGAGTACATTCTGGAAGAACAAGAGGAATCACCTCCTGGGGAGGTATCAGCTTGAGTTCATGGAGGACAAGAGGGAGGCTAGAAAGTGTCCTATGGATCCCCATACTAGGTGTGGTGACCAGGTTTGCTGATCTGGTGCAGAAGTGACAGAGTTTATCTTTCCCACCAACCAGACAGGTGTAGGCCGAGGGGATCTGGACGAGGCCTTTCACACACATTCAGCAGGAGATGTTGAAGTTGTGCAGCCACCCTAGGGCTGCTGCACATATGGGTGTTCTTGTTCAGTATCCTCAGGGAGGGTGGAGAAGATGGATTGAAAACCCATGTGGCAAATGGCCTTCCTTGCCATAATGTCAACATGGAAGGAGGTCTGTAGGGATGTGTCATAGGGCTCTATTTTTAATCATTGATTCAAGGGTATTTAAGCACCCCAATTTTTCATCTTGTGAATTCCTTCCCCCAACGAGGCATAAATGTTTCCCCATGTTGCTACATACTCAGTATAATTATCATTTTAATAGCTGCACGACTCTAATTCCTGGAGTGAACAGCCCTGTCCATCCACTGTCTTGATGTCTAGACTAAGAAAATAATTCTGAAAAAAATAAAGAAAACAATACATGAGGAATTGGACATTATTTATAGTAGCAGAAAAATAACTAATCCCTGAAAACAGTTTTAATGCCCAGCCACAAGGACAGTGTTTGGTCAATTAGAAGCCAATGCAATTATGTAGTCACCAAATGATAATCACACAGGCTATGCGGCAACATGAGAAAAGCATTTATGCCTAATGGAGAATAAAAGCACAAAATACAGTTGTATCTGTGTATGTCTACAGCATAAAATAAAGCTAGACTAGAGAAAAAGATGGCAAAAGAAAACAGAAAATGAAAACTTAGGTAGTAGGGTGCCAAGAAATTGCTTTTTTAAAATTGCATTTGTGAGCTGGAGAGATGTCTTAGTGGTTAAAGCATTTGCCTGCAAAGCCTAACAATCTGAGTTTGATTCCCCAGTACCATGTAAAGCTAGATGTACAAAGTGACACATGCATCTGGAGTTTGTTTGCAGCAGCTGGAGGCCCTGGTGTGCCCATGTCCATTCTCTCTCTCTCTCTCTCACTCTCTCTCTCTCATTCTCTCTCTCTCTCATTGCAAATAAATAAATAAAACTACTTTGAAAATTGTATTTGTGGGTATACTACTTTTAACAATAAATAAAAAGTCAACTAAAAAGCAAGTGTTTGGGGGAGGCAGTGAACTAAGCAAGCAAACCAGCTACCTTGCTCAGGGCCTGGAAAGCAGGAGTCTTTGCTTCTCTTTTCCAGCCCATGTAGAGCATGTAGAGCTGGTCTACTGGCTTCTGAACCAAGCAAGAGGCTAGTGATCACTCTCTTATAACCATCCTGGCAAGAAAGAAGCGATTTTAAAGAGAGACACTTGTGCCCCTCCCTTTAGTTATCAGACTACTGAAACAATGGACCCCAAGGAATTGGACTTTCCCCAGGTGTCTCATACTGGGAGAAGGAAAAAGCTGAAGCCTAATGCTAGCCAGAGGAGGAACCCATCTCCCAGAAAGAGATTTTACATAGTTCAAACTACTGCAGGACAGACTGGAGCCCAGATAATGATGGGTCAGGGATGAGGGGGTCCCACCTTGACCAGGATGGATCCCAGGCCCTCTATTTAAACCTAACCCTCATGTCAGGACCCCAAGGATGGACTTGGATGTCACTTGTCCTCTTTTTAGTTCTTCTTCTCAATATGGCCACATTGGATGAATTTCCTTTCTCTATTTTTCACTTTTATTTGTCTCTTTAATTAGTGTATTGAGAACAGAGGCTGAGTCTAGCTTTTTAGGTTGCCAGGGCCCAACCTTTGACCCTAAAATCTCTGGTATCCCTATAAAAGTAGCAGGAACTGGGGTCCCATTAAGCAGAGAGCTCAGTGAAAAGTGAGGTTCAGGGGAACATGGCCCATCTCTCATCATTTGACTTTTGAGGCACGGCCAAAGGCAAAGGCCTACTAAGCGATGAGAGGTTCTGGTGCCATTTCCACAGAATTCTGGGGCCTTGCTGAACATTGTTCTGTGCACACACACACACACACACTCTTCTTACAAAAAAAAATGCATTTTCCCCTCATCCCTCCATGACTCTGTGGTACTTATGGTCTCTTGAAGGAGGAGGCAACTCAAGACAGGGGTAGAAACTAGTACCACCTCCCTGGTCCTGTACCTGGGTAATTCTTCCAGTCCCAGAGGCCATTTGCCTCAGAAAGAGCAAGCTTTTCAGTCCGTGCCCCAAAGAAACCTACCAGCGGTTCCCCTGACTGTCCCTAAAGGTGGCAGTCTACAGAGTAGAGGACAAGGGCAAGCTCTCTGTGGGCAGAGGCTGGGGCTAGTATGAAGCAGACACCTCGGGCCAAGAGAGCAAGAGAGGGAACTCTTTTCCAGAGTCTGGCTGGGCCTGGGACATGCGGAGATGAAGGCTATGATCACCTCTGCTTTAGTCTCTGCTCCAATGACAAGGGCACGGCCTGATCTTCTGAGAGACAATGGTCAGCTCAAGGCTTTTCCTTAGGACCGACTGGATGACCTCAGCATCACTTCGCTCACTCACCTTAGTTAACCTCGGAGCCAAAGAAAATTTCTCCTTTGCCCGCTAGCAATACATAACCAGAGTTATGTCCCCAAGACCTTCTTCAGATCGAATACCCTTGTTTCTCTGTCAGCTTCCCTTCAGTGTAGCACCAAGTCCCTCCATCAGCCTGATGGCTGTCCAGGGACACCCCTTTCTGTCCAGCCCTCTGACGTGAGGTAGGAATGCTACCCAGAGGGCACAGCCATACCACTTGCTATTCTTCTGCCCCCAAGTCCCACCCACTTCCCTGGACATCCACCCCGTACCTAATTGGCAAAAACCCTGAGGTGAGCAGAGCTACTCTCATTGGGTCTGTGATGGGTCAGGTGCCTGCAGAGAAACCCCTCCCCTTGAGTGGGAGGTGTTTAGTGAGAGCTACAACCGAGGTGTTAAAACTGATTGGTCAGATATGAACCAATCAGCTGTCTCTCTGACTCACCTGGGGAAAACTTAAATTAACTTTCCTAGAAAAAAGCGTTCTCTTCCCCACATGGCAGGCTGGCAAACGGACCTCTGACTCCCCAGGGACCGGTAAGGTCTCCCCAGCCCCACCACAGCCTTTGGTGAGGGGCTGGATTTCTCTTCCACATGAATCTTTTCTTCTCATGATCTTTCCCCTTTCTGCTCGTTGAGCTAAACAACATAAGTTCTGTTAAACTCTCCACGTTTTTCTCCCCACACTGGTGTCTGGAGAACTCTGTAACTCCCCATGTTCCCTTAGATAAAGTCTCCCACGATACCTTACTATCTTGTTGTCTATGATTTTAATTCTTTTAACTCTATAGACAAGAACTTGGATACTCTTTAAACTTTGAGGTGCATTGGAATTTTTGCTGGGCGTTATCTAAATTCTAACCCCCATCACCCCGTTACAGGTCCATTTTTCAGTTGGGGTAAACTGAGGTTTCATACAGACTATCTATTCAAGGGCAGGATGGTCAACGACAAGCCTCATGAGCTTAGGAGCCTTCAGGGGCTGGATCACGGTGGGCCTTAGCCAATGTCCAGCACTCAGAAGAGGCCTATGGTCCTATGAGGGGCTGAGGCCAGAGCCAAAGAGTGGCTAAGACCCATGCCTATGTGGTGGCTGGGCCTGTACACCCCCGTCTGTGCGAGGCAGTATAGGCCAACACCACCGGCAGGTGATCCCCCCCCAGCTGCTCAGGCCATCAGAAGCCTTCAAAGCCTCCAGGCGTCCAGTCACAGTGGAGGCGGCAGCAGGCCTGGGCCAAGCAAAGGGTCAAAAACCCTGGGAACAGAGCTTTGGTGAGCCCAGCCAGCACCTCGTTAGGCAGCCTGAAGGGGAAAGAGGGTGCTTGAGGAACAACGTTGTTTATTTTTCTATTTTTAGACCAGTCTGAGGTCTCTGGGGGCACAAATGAAGTTATCAGCACAGACATGAGTGGGATAGAGCCTCCAGCCCAAAGGCTGAAAAGGCCCTGGGGACCAGGGCTCACGAAAAACTGAGATGGGGCTTGTTTATCTTGCACTCTGAGTGCAGGGCTGGGACCACGGTACTGGACAAGCATGTCCCCAGGCCCACGGGCCTCCCCAGGCCCTCAGCTGCTTTTTCCCTCTGTGCAGCTGAGGAATTTGGGCACAAGCAGTGCTGTTAAGTGTGTCATTGGCACTGGGGGAGGAGGCTTCTGCTCTGGACTGAGCTTGGACTTGAGTCTCGACTCCCAGCCACAAGCAGATCCTGTCCCAGTTGAGTTGGGTTAGATGCCTGGGATGACCCCTCCCTCTATGAGGTCTTCCTTGTCTCTTTCTATGTGGCTCGTTATTCTGCCCTAACTTTAGAAACTGTCACTGGGAGTAGCAATGAAAGCAATGTGACCAGAAAAGGACAGGCTACAGGAGCCTTTCATGACCCTGCCTAGGAGACATGATGCTCCCACTTTCAAGGTAAGGAAAGCAAGGCTCTGAGAAGTTCACTGACTTGCCTGGAAGCATGTTCCTTCTGCAACAACTAACTGCCTCATAGGGTTTCACAGCAGGGAAAATATATTCTGCTTTGGGGGCTGACAGCAACCATGAATCATTAAAGACGCAGTTAAAGGCGTGAGTTGAAAAACCTCCCAGGAAAGCAAGGATGGTTAGACCCTGGCCACCCACCCTGGATTGAGTTCTAACCATGCTGGATACTATCTAGGTAACTTGGTGACCCCATGCCCAAATTTTCCCCTCCCTGGAGACAATAACAACAGCTAGTTCCAAGAGAGGATGAAATGGTCCCATAAGATATGACATGTGAGCTGGAGAGAGCTCAGCGGTTAAGGCACTTGCTTGCAAAGCCTAACAAACCTGGTTCAATTCCACAATACCCAGGTAAAGCCCAATGCATAATGTGGCTCATACATCTGGAGTTCGTTTGCAGTAGCTAGAGACCCTGGCATGCTCACACTCTCTCTCTCTCTCCCTCCCTCCCTCCCTCTTCTTTCTATGTCCCTCTACTTGCAAATAAATAAACGTATTTAAAATTTAAAACATATGACATGGGAGAAGACAGGGAAGCAGCCAAGCCTCTCCATTGTTGCCCCCAGACAACAAGGTGTGAGATGGATTGGCAACTCACTAGGTAAGTAGTGGGAAGTTCTACCCCCTTCAAGAGGCCATAGGATACAGAGTTCCCAGCAAGCATTTCCATGGGATCTCTTTTCTCAGTTCAGAGCCAGAAATCAGATGAGAAAAGCTAAAACCAGAATCTAGAACTTTGTGCCCTCCCCAGGCTTTTCTAGCTACCTGGTGAGAGGTGTTATCACGTCCACTTGAAAGATGAGAAGCTGTAACGATACGCCCAAGACCTACAGGTTCCAGTAGCCAAGCCTCTAAGCCAGACCCCATTCTTCCAGACACCTTCTGCTTAGCCCAGAACAGAGACAGCTCCTACATAACTGAAACTTTTCTGCAACAAAACCCTTGATTCTTTGGCTGAATGTCTAAATAAGGAGTTTTGCCAATTCTGAGTCCTGCTAACTGATGAAGTTGTCAGAAAAAAAGATCTAACACTTGAAAATGCAGGGAGTGTGCCAGCGGCCAAATTGCCCTCCCGGCTCTGGCTCAGCATTGGGGAGCTGAGCCCCTCCCCCGGGACTAAGCAGGGTGCTAGGGAAGGAGAGCCAGAGGCTGAGGCTACAGAGTCCATTCAGCTGTAGACTGAGGAGCTGCTTAACCCCTTTGATCAACTTCCACCTTCCTCTCAGTCACCTTCGAGACTCAATGAAATGAGGTGTGGGCTACATAGTGCCAGGCATAACCTAGGTTTCAGGTCTGTTGGGAACAGGGGGCCCTGCAGCCTTGGGAGAACAGAGAGCCAAGGTCCTTGGTTCCATTTGGAGCAGCACTGGATCTCGGACTGACCCCCAGTATTTATCTGAGATAGCCAGCTGCTTCTCTCAGATGAGCAAACTGCTCCAAGTGACCTCAGGGCCCTGGAGGTGGGGCCTCCGAGTGGGAGCCTGGGAGCCCAGCCTGGGCTCTTTTTTCTCTCTTCTTTCTCAGTGAAACATTTGTTCCACTACTGAGACTGGGCACGAGGGGTGGGGCCCAGCCTGGGGACTTGAGAATCAGATAATTCCCAGGCCCGCAGAGGAGCCAGAGAGGCTGGGTGCTGGAGAGACTCTGCAGTCAAAGCTGAACTTACAGAGTCCACGCCCATAGCCCACACAGTGACACACACGTGACCTTTACCTGAGGAGGCATCATCCAGGCCAGTTACCAGGTCAGCAGCTCCTCCTGTCCCTTCTGCCTCCACCACACACACGAGCACACATGTCACCTACCTAGTGACCTTAATTCCATCTTCTACAAAAGATGGGGGAAGAAGGAAAGTCTTGGGTTCAAGTATATTTGGGGGACTGGGGACTTTGGATTGTGCTTTTGACTTCTCAAAACCTCAGTTTCCACGTGCCTCGCAGACTGAGACTCAAATGAGGTAGCATGTGAAACAACTTGAAGCCAGGAAGTATGTGACCTAGGGCAGCGGGCATGTGAGGCTGGCACTGGAATTGCTGCACCCATCCAATCTGCTGCTTTAAAAAGAATAGCGGCTAGAGAGAAGAGCTAAAGGTGAGGGGGACTCCAGACAGTGCCCTAAATACCACTGAGGATTATCACCGGGCCCAGCTGTCCCTTCCCTGGGCTGCTGGCTAAGGCTGGGTTCTCTGGATGACAATACTGCTCCCGAGGGCTGTCCTGAGAGTTAGGAGGCCTCATCATCTGCTCCTCAAGGGACCCTCTGGCATGAGGTTTTTCGTAGGGCAAGCGTGGAGGAGTTCTGGGGTGTAGACACGGCCCTTGCTCAGGAAGGGGGCCAGGTTCAAACCTCAGCCTCGGATAGCTCATCACCCTGTGTGGGTCCCCTTTCATTTGCTGGCTTTTTTCTTCTTTGTGAAGGCCTAACCACCCTGGGATGTGCAATGAGGCTGTGACCAGGTTGATTCCTAAACAAGTGGGACAAAACCTTATGTTTAGATATTCCCTCCAACTCACTTCTTCCCAGGGGGACAGGAGAAGCCACTCCCAGATGTGCATCTCCATAGAAAAGGGGATCAGAAACTCCTTCCAGCTCAGGTCTCTTCAGGATGAAGCAGGAATATCACTTCTGGGAGCAGTTTTCTCTGGGCCAGAGATTTCAGCTTGTCTTGGAGTAGAGATCCAACTGGGCTGTGTGCGCTGAGAATCTATGTGCCAATGTTCCAAGAACTCCCAGGAAGTACTAAGACATCTTCTTGACCCTCTGTGTATGTGAGGGATAGTGGGTGTCTGGCCTGCAGAAAGCCTCTTGACCTTCTAGAAAGTGGGAAAAGACACTGAACAAGTATGTCCAAGATACGTCCTGCTAGGTCTGTCTGAGGAACTGTGCCCACCAGGGAGCTTGGTAAGTGTGAAAGTTTGAATAGATGTCCCCCAATAGAACTTATTATAATTGTGTTTCTTAAAATTGTGAATTGTCTCCAGCTTTCTGGCTGGAGGAGGTGTCACTTTGGCCTCACCTCCCGGGGTCTGGCCCTGAGGTATTTCTAAAGTGGATGCAAAATTCTAGGGATACATATATAAAAGAGCAGCCGGAACCCAAGTCTGGCAATCCTGTTGTTTTGTGAGTTATGGTGTTAGAGTTGCTTGCTTGCTTGGGAGGTGCTGGGCCTCTGTCTCTGCTTGGATCTGTGAAAGGGCGCCAGCCTTTCCTTCACTTCCCCTGGATCTGTTATTTCAATAAATACTTTCCTTCCCAAAATTGTGCCTGGTTTTGGAGATTCATCCCAGTGGCGAGTGGCTGACTAGACAGTAAGACTGTCCAGGCACTGGCTTTTGACACGTGGGTCCAGAATCTGAGCTCTGCAAAGCGCCCATGGTTGAAGAGTTCCCTACTTTTTTCCCAGAGCTCCGTGAGAAGAGGTTCTATATAACCCAAGACTGAATGAAGAGCACAACCCATCGCTGAGAATAATCACTTCAGGCTGTTATCATAACTCAGATGTGCAAGAGAAGGGAAGGTGCAAGTGCCTCTATGCACCAGACTTTCTCAACAAAAAATGGTTTTTATTCATGGTACTTTCTCTCTGGTAATGGAAGCAAAGGCAAGAGCAGCAAACTGGGTAGGGCCTGGGGCAAGGGAGACTCCCAGCAGCCTGGCTGCTAGATGTCTACTAGGAGGAGTAGAGAGAGAAATGTAAAATATAAGGGAGAATGTGAAAAGAATCTGAAAGGACTGGAAAAGGAGGTTCTAGGTTGGTAACATGGAGCAAGTTCAAAGTATAACCTTATCCTAATTTGAACAATTGGAGGGCTCCAAAAGAAATTTCACTAAGAAAATGAAATATATAGAAAATTTTCACTTCTGAATGCTTTCGGAAGATAATTTGATAGTTGATAGAGGCTTGGTGATAATGATATATACATAGAAAACTAAGCAAAACAATTATTACACCCATAAAAGATGTCCAAAAAGGCAAACTAACCACAGTTTATTTCATAGCTCAGCTCTGAATAGGGTATAAAATCATAATAACAGACACTTGCTATAGTTGGAATATGATTATCCCCCATATATACACTCATAGAGGATTTTAATGTTAATGGTATTAAGAAGGTAGAACTTTCATCCTACTGTAGTGTTAAGAGGTGAGGCTTCAGAAAGTATTGATCAGATAAAATCATTAGGGTGGAGCCCCATGCTTGAATCCTGGTGGCCTTGTAAGAAGAAAGAGCGACCAAGAGGACAGATACACAGGTGCTCCTGATGTAATGACATACAACTGAGGGGCCCTTTCTAGAACCTAGACATGTTGTTTGAACTTTCAGCTTCCAAAATTGAACTAAATAAGCTTTTGTTTCCTACAAAGTAGCCTGCTTCAAGTATTTTATTAAAACTAACAAAAAGGTGCTGGGGGTAGTAAAGCGCTTGCCATGCAACTGTGAAGACAGGCGTTTAGACAGACCTCCATCATCCATGTAACTGCCTGTGGGCATGGTGACTGCCTGTAACCCCAGTGTGTAAGAGGCAGAGACAGGAGATCCCTGGGCCAAGCTGACTGGTGAGACCAGCTGAATCTAGGGGCTCTGGGTGCACCTGACAGACCTTACCTCAGGAAATAAAGAGGAGCATGATCAAGGGGCGCTCACTGTCAGCCTCTGGCCTCCATGTGCAAATACACTCCCACACACATGCGCACCCACATTCACGCACACAGACAGGCAGACACACAGATCCACACATATCAGGCATACATCCATGCAAAACGGTAACAAAACTGACTAACACCAAATATTCATTATTCAAAACTCCCACAGAAATACATTGGAGGGTGTATGGATAGGGAGTGACTTATGGGATAGGCATATGGGAAAGGGGAACAAACAAAACACCTTCTCTCAGGGAAGTAAAGGCTGAACTTTCCAGAAGAACAATCCAGACTTTTTCTTCAGAGAAATGGAAATAAACATCAAAAGATTTCACTCAGCTAAGAGCAAAATGGTTGCCTTTGAGAGGGAAAATGGAGAAACCAGCATAAGGCCACTTAACTCTTAGCATGTATGAATCATTTTGATTAAAAGGCTTTTTTCACCCTCCAAGACTCAAGGACAATTGCTGAAGATGTGGCAGAAATAATGTAAGAACCAAAGGAAAGGAAGGAGTGCTTCTAACACTGTCTTTCAGATACCAAGTGACCTCACAGAACTGATGCCTCCCACACAAGACACGCACAGAGAGAAAAAATATGCCATCTAAACAGAAGAGAGACTCGGAAAGAAGAGATTCAGTGGAGGGAAGACTTGGGAGGTGGGAAAGAGGATTATGGACGGGACTATGGTCATGATATATTGTCTAGATGTATAGACGCTGTCAATAAAGAGTTTTTTTAAGCCAGGAATGGGAGTGCATACCTGTAATCTCAGCACTTGAGAGGTAGAGACAGCTGGGAGTTTGAAGCCAGAGAAAAGAAGGAAAAGGAAGGGAAGGGGAGAGGGGAAGGGGAGGGGAGGGGGAAGGAAAAGACAAAGGGAAGGAAAGGAGGAATAACTCTTGCTTTGGGGTGTGTGTGTGTGTGTGTGTGTGTGTGTGTGTGTGTGTGTGTGTGTGTGAGAAGTGGTATTCTCATCTGCTCTCACAATGGAATGTTGGGAGTCCTGCTCCATCAGTCTCCCACCTGGTTTTTGTTTGGAGCCAGAGTATCTTTGCACATCTCTGATGGTTCGAGGGTCTCTGCTCCCCTGTAGGACTGGGATTACAGGCACATGTGGTCATGCCCAGCTGTTTAGAAGGAATCTGGAGATTCAGACTCTAGTGGTCTCAGGCTCTCTGCTGAGCTATGTCTCTAATCCAAAGAGAAAGAACTTTTTAGAAATACAATCATCCCTCTACCTCCGACTTTGACAATATCTTGAAAGGCTGAATAAATGGGACTTTTGCTATGTTTCAGCTTTGGGAAGCTGTTCTCAACAGCGAGGGCCCAATCCAGAAGTAGGTCTCGGAAAGACCCAGACAAACTGGAGGGAAATAGAAAGTGACATGGAAGGCCTCAGGTCAGACGAGTTCTTGCCTAACATGCACGAGACTCTGGGTCACCCCAGCACTACATAATCCTGGCGTGATAGTGCACATCTGTAATCCTAGTACTCATAGGATTTCAAGATCATTCTCATTACACAGCAAGTTCAAGGCTAGTTTGGAATACATGAGGCCCTGTCTCAAAAATTAAAGAGAGAGATAGGGAGACGGCTCAGCAGGTAAGAGTGCTCTCACACAAGCATGAGGGCCAGAGAGGGCCCGAGTTCAATCCCAGCACCCATGTAAAAACCAGGCATGGCTATGTGTACCTGTAACCCTAGTCCTGTGGAGGCGCAGGCAAGAGAATCCCTGGAACTTGCTGTGCAGCCAGTTTGACTGAAAATGGTAGCTCCAGGTTCAGTGAGAGACTCCATCTCAAGGAAACAAAGCCAAAGAGTGAGAGAGAACAGTCAATGTTCGTGGAGCACAGGCAACTGCACACACACAAGTACACACAGTGTACACACGCACACACCAAAAAATAATAAAATTTAAAAATTAGGGAGAAAAAGAGCTAAATCTGTTCCTACCTCTATATACCTGTGAAGTTTTCCTAACTTCTTTGTGCAAGGTCTGGGGTAATGTACATTAGGGTCCAGTCCATGCCAAGGCCCTCTGCCCAGAGGGGCCGGGGTAAAGGGCAAGAGGAAGAGGTGGCCCGGCGAGGGTGCAGACCCTTCCCCACAGGCTCGAAGACTACCTGATGTCCCTGCTTCCAGCCCTCCCAGGTGGACACAAAGGCACTCTGGACCAGGAAACCAGAAACCTGAGTCACACCACTCCACACTCATTGTGTTTACAGAAAGCAAGATCATTATTTACAGGAAGAGAAACACTGAGATAATTGCCTTTTAAAGTCATCAAATACAGCAGACAAACAGAGCACAGAAACTCCACATGGAAAAGGCACAGTGTTCCGACCCAGCAGACATCTTTGTCACTAAGCCTTTCTACTGTCTCTGCTACCCAGACCTTCTCTCTGATCAGACCCTTCCCAAGACCACAAGCCAACTTTTTTCATGAGGGAACCCTACCAGTCCCCAGAGCTCCCTGGGATACTGTTCTCTCTAGTGTGGGGAGAACAATAAGAACAAACAGGCATGTGTTGGGGCGGGAAACTGCTCTTGATTCTTTTTATATTTTTGTTTTATTAAGTCTTGTTGTTGTTGGTTTTTTTTTTGTTGTTTTTTTTTTGAGACAAGGTCTCATGTAGCCATGTAGCCTGGGCTGGCCCTGAACTCCTAAACCTCTTGACTCCACCTCCCGAGAGCTAGGGTTACAGTCAAGCATTACCACACCCTGCTAAAATTAACATTTAAAAAATATGAATTGATGTGATTGTTGGTGACTTTTTTTAAAATGTCTTTACTTGGAAAAATCAAAGGTTAGTATCTCTACTCCCTTCTCAAAATAGACTTCGATTTTGGAATAAAAAGTCTGGGACACACTGTGGTGGATGATCCCAAAGAGAACAAGACTCACCCCAAGGCCAGAACCACAGACTCAGAGGAGCCATCTAGTCTCGTCCCCTTTGGTAACAACTATGGTGCCAAAGCACCCCTGCCAAGGGCCTGGTGGCCCCTGCTTGCTTCCCTTTAGTGTGGAGAGCTCATTGCCTGTGCAATTTTGATGACTAGAAAGTGTCTCCTTTTACTGTTAAAAACCTACAGTCTTTGGACCTTGAGGGGGGCCTGGGACCACTTGGAGTAAGGCCTCTCCTTGTCCAAGGACAACTCCAAGATTGCTCCCCACCTTCCTATCCTTTCTTTTTCTTTGACCTCCATTCTCACCTGCATTTCAAGCCCCAGATCTGTGTTGTTTTTCCCTCCCACTGTCTCTGCCCCAGAGGCAGGACTGTCATTTAAGAGGGGCCATGTTAGACCACCACCTATGTGCCCACTCCATGTTTTCTTCTAGGAGTCGTCCTTCCTTCTGAGTCCCTGGGCCTCATCCTTGTGGCACCTTCCCTTACAGCCCATCTTGTTCCAGACAGAAGGAAGGTGAGTTCTTATTGCACGGTGACAATGAAAATCACTCTGCCACTAAGATCCCAATGACAAATCAGGAAGTCTGACAGGGATGTGATTTGTTAAGCCAACATCACCAATGATATACAAATTTTAATTAAAATCTCAGGACTGACTGGGGAGTCCTTTCATTGTATACCCCTCGGATCTGCCAGGCTGTCCTGGTAGAGGGCAGGGCCTCTTCACAACGGAGACAGAGCCTGAGCCACTGTCCCTAGGACCTATAGATGCCAGGAGCCTCCAGCCACTCCCACCACCCACTTCACAGCTCCAGGGATTCTCTTGCCTGCGCCTCCACAGGACTAGGGTTACAGGTACACATAGCCATGCCTGGTTTTTACATGGATGCTGGGATTGAACTCGGGCCCTCTCTGGCCCTCATGCTTGTGTGAGAGTACTCTTACCTGCTGAGCCGTCTCCCTACCTCTCTCTTTAATTTTTTGAGACAGGGCCTCATGTATTCCAAACTAGCCTTGAACTTGCTGTGTAATGAGAATGATCTTGAAATCCTATGAGTACTAGGATTACAGATGTGCACTATCACACCAGGATTATGTAGTGCTGGGGGTGACAATGGCAAAAGCTGAAATCCAATTGTTCCTCTTCCCTCCAGTCATATCTGGAGATGGAAGAAGCCAGGTTGGGAAGACAGGTCCCTCCCACCCCCCCAGCGCCAAGTCTCATTGCTCCAGCTTCTCACAGGAGAACCCCCCCCCAATTAATCCTCTCTTTCCCTTTAGACGTCCTAGTCCACTGAGGCAGCCAAGAGAAGAAGGGTTGAGAAGTCCTGAAGTGCCCTCTGCCAGTGGGTTTCCTGTGCCCTGATGGTCTTGTGCGAGATCCCTTCCTTCCACTCATCCCAATTTGGGGCACAAAACATAGCAGAAGAACAAGACGAAGCAGAGGCCACAGAGATACGTGAGGGGCCAAGTAGATGACGGGCAGCAAGGCATGTGCTGAGATCTGAAGCTCAGAAGGAACTGGCCGGGCAGACATTGATGAGCAGGGCCAGTGAGAGTCTCCAGCTGGGCCTCTACCTTCCACGTGAAACCTGGAACAAGCCTTGCACACTCAGCCCCTTGGCCTCACCTGAGAGAAAGAGATGGTTGATGGCTCGCTCACCTGTCTTGCCTGATCTGATGAAGGATAGGATAGGGGGCTTGGAGAGGTGAGTGAGGAGCCCTTGGGGACCACATCCTGCTGGTCCCTCTGCCTGGAGGTCACCTAAGGCCCTCACAATGAGGCTGCCAGCTGAAATCCCTATGCAAGGAGGTCCCTGCCACATCTTCAGTCTCACCCCACCTGCCCTCCTGGACTCACCCTCAGGGCAGGCAGGGAGCTGACCTGCTCCACCGTTAGTGTTGCCTCCTTGTCATACTTGCCCGCTGGGCAGAGCTTCAGAAAGGTGTCATGGATGCTGAAGAGAGAGGCAAGACAAACATCAGAAAGGGGTCAGTAAGAACGCTCCCCTGTGTGGGGATGTCTCTTTAAGAGATGGGATCTGGGGGTGAACCAACATGGAAAAGGCAGCGTTAAAACTTTCTGCTGTTCTGCAAACATTCCTGAGCCCTCCTCTGTGCCCAGAGTGTGGTGGGGGTGCAAAAGTGAGCTGGGCACCAGGAAAAGTGAGTGGCTGTGCTGTCCCACAGAACGCACTCCATAGGCATTCATTCTAGAACGCTAGTGCTGGAAGGGACTTAGTTCACGTCCTCAAGCACAGATGGAAATGCTCAGATTCTCTCCTAACCATCTGGCCAGCTCTATGCTCAGCACAGAGGGGAAAAGGCCATATAGTGGGCATCAGGAAGCCAGGTTCAGAACCTGTGTACCAGCAACCGGCAAACCTCTCAGCCACACCAGGCCACTGGCAACAGGCGGTTCAAGCAAACTACAGGGTAGGTAGTCTTCCTCCCATTCCCTACCATCCATTTCTCTGTCTATAGGTCCCCACAGCATAAGTTACAGACAGAGGGTGACAGAGCTGTGTAATCCCTGAAAGAAAAAAGATGGGACAGAACCTGCTCCACTCTTCATCCTCTCTGTCCATCTCGCCCTATCCTTGTCCACCAGCAGGTTCAATGACAACAAGCAGCCAGTGGAAAGAGACAGAGGGCGGCACACCCTGAACTGGTCTGGCAGGGCTGTTATCTTGGGCAACTAACTTATTTAATACTTCTGAGCCTTGCTCTCATCATTTGGAAGGGTGATAAACACCTCTTTTGTGGTACAAGTTTAATGTAAAGGAAAGGACTCTCTCTCTCTCTCTCTCTCTCTCTCTCTCTCTCTCTCTCTCTCTGTGTGTGTGTGTGTGTGTGTGTGTGTATTTGGGGGTAACCATGTGGTTAAAAACATATTCTCAGGCTGGAGAGATGGCTCAGTGGTTAAAAAGGTGCTTTCTTGCAAAGCCTGATGGCCCAGGTTTGATTCCTTAGTACCCACATAAAGCTAGATGCACAAAGTGGCTGGCACATGCCTCTGGAGTTTGTGGTGGCAGAAGGCCCTGGCATGCCCATACTCTTCCTCTCTCTCTCTCTCTCTCTCTCTCTCTCTCTCTCTCTCTCTCTCTCTCTCTCTCTGAAATAAATAAAATTTTTATTTAAAAAAGCACATTCTCAGCCGGAGAGATGGATGAGCAGTTAAGGCACTTGCCTACAAAGCCTAACAACTGGAACTCAATTCCTCAGCACCCATGTAGAGTCAGATGCACAAAGTGGCACATGCACCTAGAGTTCATTTGCAGTGGCTGGAAGCCCTGGCATGCCATTCTCTCTGTCTCTCCTCTCTCTGTGCTTGCAAATAAATAAATAAGTTTTTTAAAGCCACATTTTCTACAGCCTGCCAAACTTAAGGCCCCATCTCCTATCTGTTTCTCTCATATACATAGACAGTAGTCTATTGCCTTCTGGATATGAGTGATCCAGAGTTAGAATGTAATAGAATATAATCTTACCTGGCCTAAGCCTGCTCTCTGGCCCCCTTTTTTAGTGCCTTTAAGCTCCGAACTTCTCTCTTCTACTCCTTTTCTATTATACTCTTCTCACCCATTAAATCTCATCAAACTAATTCACACTCTAGAGTGGGTAACTAGTAGCCTTTCATGGACATACATACATAAACTCAGATGAAGCTTTGGTGGGAATTTGGGGAAACGTGACTAAATGAAATATTCTGGAATGTTTTTATGACTGGAGATTCAAAAGCAGATAGACATGGAAGCTTTGTCAGGGCCCAACAGCAGAGAACACAGAGGCACCTTCTGTCCCCCTCTAGTCACTCATCTTGTCACAGCTCATGGACTAGAAAAGCATCCTATAGGTCACAGCCATAGGAAATTGGAAGGAATACAAGGCTGAGCTTTTGTTTGCCCACCAGGCTGCCCAGCACTGTGGGAGGCTTGTCTCCACCTCTGCAGCCTTCAAGCTTCCAGATGGCCTTGGCCCCCAGGGAGCCCCAACAGGTTGACTGGCCCCACCCTCTGACCTCAGCATGGCTCTGGCTAAATCTATATTCTCCTGTCAAAGGCCAAGAGGCCAGTTGCCAAATCCCTCTCTGGAGACCTGATCCAGGATGGCTGGGGTCTGGATGCCCCCCTGGTAACCTCTAAAGAGTTCCTCTATCCTCTATCACTGTGAAGGACTCTGGCTGAGGGTGCTCTCTGCATCCTGCTGGTATACTGACTGATCGGATGGCAGATCTGTTTGAATCCTTCTCCTCTACTACTAGCTGTGTGGCCAGAGGAAATTGTCAGACCTCTTGAAGCAGGCAGACATGGGTTCTGATCTTGGCTAATCCTTTTTGATGGCTTTAGACTGACATGGAAGAGCCTGGCAAGCATGGGTATTCATGGAGCGTGCCATGAGTCCATCAGCCTCTAGAAGATCAATGCAAATGTCAGGGGGAAACTGAAAATCTGGGTGTAGAATGGGTTGGGAGAGAATTCTAAAAAGGGGTTGGGATGGGAGGATTTGGTGCAGGTTGGCAGAAGGAAAGAGCACGGGAGTGGGTGGTCACGGCTGAAGAGAGCATTCTGTCACTGTTGTTAGGATCACTGGAGTAGGGTGATAATGAAAAGCTGAACAACTTTCATTAAGTTTTGTTAATCTTAAACAGTTCCTGCTGACAGTGAATGTTCATGGTATGTACCATGGGATGCCTCCAGGAGCACCTCCTGTGTGCTGCCAACCCTTGTGGACATTTCTCTGTTCATGACAATCCTGAAAAACAGGAAACACTCTCTTTTACAGAAGAGAAAATAGGAGGTAAACGATTCGCCCAAGGTCACACAATTTGGCTCTAAAAACCAGGGCTGCAGACACCCAGAAGCTCAAGGAAGGGAGGCTGAAAGGAGCCAGAAAAAGAGAAGGAAATTGCTACTGTCACACCCCACCCCTTCTCCTGCCCATATGATGTTCCAGGCACACTTGGACACATCATCTCACTGAATTCTAACCATGCCCATGGAAGAGTTTCAGAGGATAATCATTTCTCTAGATGGGTACACTGAGGCTTAGACCATTTGTGAGGTGTGCCCAAGGTCACACAACTGGGAAGAGAGAGAGTAAACGGCTGAACCCCAAAATGCATCCTTTGAACTCTGTTGTCCACCCTAAAGGTTCCACCCTCCTTCCAGGTAAGAGGCTCCTGCCTCCTCCCACAAAGCCTTGGTGACAGGGGTTGCTAGATGGGGGCCCTTCCCAGACTCTGTGCCTTCCCAAGTGGCCACGGGGACGGGCTGTCTGAAGATGAATCATGGCTGCATCTCGGCTGCCACAAAATGTTCTCCTCCTCCAAATATGGATCAGCCAGCTCCAAATGGATCTCTGAATTAATCACTAATGGACTCAGAAGTCAAAGTCATTTGAGAAACTCACACGTTCAGTCTGCCAGCAGCCAAGCGGCCTAGGCGTGGCTCCCTTCCACACTTGGCTCCCAGACCAGTGAAGGGCGACTGCGGCTTAGAGGATGCTCTACTGCTAGCTAACTTTCCAGATGACCTTGGAACTACCTCTCCCCACGATCTCTGACCCCCCACCTCACTCCCTCCAAATTAGGCATCTGTGGCTCTGGGCTTTTGTACCTCTCTGGCATCTGATCCACCTCCTTGCCTTTGAGACCCTCAAGTTTAGTGGTTCTCCAATAAGGCTCCTGTTAGAATAGTGTTTTTAAGAGTCTCTACCCTCTATCCCCAAGGTTCCCATTTCAAGCCCAGGACCAGGTCCATGCACCTGCAGGTTCCACAAGCTTCTCAGTACTTTATACCAGCAAGACCGAGATCATGGGTTCAGCACAGGCCCTGGGTTCCAGACCTTTGGTCCTCACCTAAGCTCAGCTGTTTGGACTCCCCCTCACACACACACTCAATCATCTGCTGCCCTGTGGTACAGACTCCAGAAACTTTATAAATGGCCCTTCTTTAGCCTCAACGTGCAGGTCTCCCTGTCTGCTACTTCTAAGCTGTGTGACCTTGGACAAATCACTCCCTTTCTCTGAGGTAGTTTATTCATTTGCAAAAAGGGGTGATAAAGCATTATAACAACAGCTATGAGTATGCACTCAGCATTGAGCCATGAACCAGGCATTGCTCATGCGATGACACAGATTCAATCATCTCATTGTCCCCACAATGACTTTGTGAGATTAGCTGTTATGACTCATCTCACACTGTTTAAGTATGGAAACTGAGGCTCCATAGAATAAGAAACTCATAAGAGTCACAAGGCTAGAAAGAGGCAAAGCTGAGCTTCAAACTCAGGTTTTTAAATTCCGAAAGAAAAACCCACAACCCACAACAACCTGATGACCTTCGGGAGTTCTAGAGAATCCAGGAGCTAATGGAAAGAAAGAGGAAAAGAAGGCAGGAAAATAGGAAGGATTTGGGGCTGGATCAGCCTGGGCAGGGGCTGGAAGGCAAGCTTTGACCCCACCTCCTACCTTCTCCCCCCACCAATCAGAGCCATGCAGAGTTGTCCAAAGGCTCAGCCTGAGCTTAGCCATCTGGGCCCCAGCCACAGTGATCTGGACTAGATAAAGCCATCCCCATCCATATGCTCTCCTGTGCCCTCTTTGGTGCTAAAGAGCTTCAGCCATAGTTAGAAGGTCTTGCTTCCAAAGCAGCAATGGGGAGGCAGGGGCTTCTGGGACAACTGATTATGGGGGAAGTCAGAACGGGCCTCCCTGACACTTAGGTTAAAAAGAACCTTGTCCCTTCAAGGATCAGCGGATATGAAAGTCTTACAGGCAAGAAATGTAGGGTATAAAGATCGGTGGGCCAGGCTATGTCAGCATGTGTCACATTTGCTCTGCTATTTCAGCAGGTGTGTCTGCAGATTTGGTCACCTGGTCTTTATAATGCTTAACCATGTCATAGAGAAGAAGGTGGGAAAGTGTTAGAGTCACTGCCACCTCTGCAAAGGTTATTTCTACGGGTCTCTTGGTCACTTTTTTTCCAACAAGCTATGTCCATCCAGGCCATATTCATCTGTCACAATTATAGAAAAATCATAGCCTGTCATGAGAGCCACATAGAAAAATTGTTTAAAAGTAACCAGGGCTTGGTCTGGCCAAACTTGGCCTTGGCAGCCATGATGGCCTTTTTCTCCCCTGGGTGTCATGTGCCGAATACTTCCTGAACTCACACTATACATCGGAGCATCTGAGTTAAAGCTGCTTCCTTTATTAACAGACAACACACACACACACACACACACACACACACACACACACACACACACACACACACACACTAACCCTAACACACTCAGGAGCCAGGTCGCCTCTGGGAAGCTGGCCTGTTTTCAGCTTGTGTGTGTGCTCTTCTGGACATTCTCCTTTGTGTGTGTGTGTGTGTGTGTGTGTTCGAGGCCATCCTGCAACTACAAAGTGAATTCCAGGTCAGCCTGGGCTAGAGTGAGACCCTACATTGTAAAGCAAAAATAAAAAAAATTCAAAAACACAAGTAATACCATAAATCTTACAGTTAAAATGACTAATATCCTATACCCCACACTACTTCTTTACCCCCAATTCTCTAAAGAGCATTTTACAACTTGCTATTCTCTTGGCCTTTTGCTTAATATTTGCTTAGTAATTTCTAAATACTGTGCTAATACTCCTACTTGGCAATACTTTTTCATTGTAGATAGTATCTTGTGACATATTCCTATAAAAAAGAGGAATTATTTCTCTATATAATTCTCTTTTCCCAGCCTCCCAATATAAAACAATTTGCCTGAATTAATGTTTAGTGTTTATAATATTACTATTATACATACTATTCATGAATTGTTCACAACTGAGTTCCCTGGTATAAAGACTACATTTCATTTCGCACAAGCTCTTTGTTTTTCCCAGAGTTAATAGTTGCTTTGTTTCACTTTGCTTAGGTTTCAGAATGCCTATCATTATTTAATCTCAAACTTTCTGTAGAACTAACTGTAAAGTTCTATATGGGTATAACATCAAGATCTATGTGGTAATTTTGTTTTCCTGGAGGCATCATTCCTAGAAGCCCCTTGACTCCTTGATTCCAATCTGAATTATTGCTTTCCAGCCAATCCTAACCATCGTCTTATTGAGTTCCCCTTTTGTTCTTGTATAATTCACATTGCCATTCTTTATGTTGGAATCCCTTCTTCTCTGGATCTTGTATCTTCTTTTTCTTAGCTCGCTTATTAATTTTAGTGAAACAATCCTCAAATAGCTTTTTCAGAAAAAGTCTGTAAGCAGGGCTGGAGAAATAACTCAGCAGTTAAGGAGCTTGTTTGCAAAGCCTGAGAGCCTGGGTTCAATTTCTCAGTACCCTCATAAAGCCAGATGCACAAAGTGGCACATACATCTGGAGTTGGCAGTATCAAGAGGCCCTAGTGTGCCCATTCTCTCTCTCTCCCTCCCTCCCTCCCTCCCTTCCTCCTTTCCTTTCTCTCTGCCCTTGCAAATAAATAAAAGTATTTTAAAAGTCTATAAGCAATCTTTAGTGAAATTTATATGTAAAAATATTGTTATTGCACCTTCCCTTTTGATTAATAGTTTGGCTAGCACTTGACTCTAGATTGGAAATTTTTCCTAAGAGTTTTGAAGGGGGTTAAGCTACTGTCTTCCAACATAACTCCAAAGCTATTCTGATTCTAGATTTACCGTGTTTTATCCTCTCTCTCTCTCATATATTGTTTATGTAATGTATATATATACATACATATCCATATATATGCATTAAATCTTCTCGTTATCCCTGGCATTCTGAAATGTCAGATGATATGACTTAGCACGTGTAGGCTCTTTTATTCCTTCTTGATATGAATAGTCCCTTGGCCTTCAAGTCGGACTTACAGTAAGGCTATGAAGGCTGAGTGGAAGGTCCCCTGCTCTTCATTGTGCCCGGTGTCCCTGAGTCAACAGATGGTCTGCCTATAACTCTCCAGATGGTGAGCTCCTACCTTGCACTGGGGTGAAAAGAGCTGCCAAGTGGATAACAGAGCTAGGGGAAAAAACTACCTAAGACTCTTCATCTTTCTGTTCACACAACTCTGTACCTTGTATTCTGAGGTTCCTGAGCCTTTGGGTTTTTTTTTATACTTCAACCTCTGCAGGCATTTTTCTTTTACTATTCTGTTCAGCTAAATCTGTCTTGTGTGTCTCTCTTCTCTGTATTTCTCACATTTTTGTTGACCCTTCTCATCTGCTGTTTTCTTGTGTGTTCTTTTTGTCCTTACAGATTTCTTTCTTCTTTGGAAAACATGTCTTTTCTCTCCTTTTAGTAAAGGAAACAGACACAGAGGTGTTCTCTTTTCCACATTAAGTGGGAGCTCCATATACTTTGCTTTCCTAATTCCATCATGTACCTTGGATGTGGTTCCATATCAGACTAAGACATGCTCCTTCTCAGGACCTCCATGGAGGCTCTGGTGTCTGAGTGCAGCCCACTGCTACGCGCACCAGCACTTATGCCACCTGCACTCCTGATGCAAGCGGAATCGCCAGGTCCGACGTCTTCCTTATGCATCAGAGCATTTGCGTATCTCCAGGCTTCAGGTTCCTGCCTACTCCTCAGAGCTCTGATAGCTGTACTTCATCCTCACTCCCGCCCCCCACGCACCACGGTCTCCGCCATGGTCTTCTGGGGCTAGCGCCTCACCTTGGGCGAAGTAGCAGAACCCTCTCCACCACTGAGGGAAAGAAGAGTCCAGGCCAGAGCACCTAAATGGTCTCCCCTGACTCCCCACAAAATGTCCTGGAGAACTCACCTACATACGTAGTCGGTTTTGCTGGGTACCAGGATCCAGCCAAGCATGTCTACCCTATCATCCTGTCCCAAGCCCTGTGGAGTCGTTTGTCACATCTCCACACGGGAAAAGGTTTTGGTCAGGACCCTTCCCACAGGACAAGAACCCACATGAGAACAGAGCCCGGGGCCACCCATCCTCTTGTCCCCACGGTATCTGACACAGAGTAGGCCCTGGAGGGAGCAGGAAGGGGACAGCCAGCAAATGGTCAAAATGGGCTTCAACTTCCATTTCCAAAGCCTTTCCTCGTTTTCCTCATTGTCCCATGAGGCCCTGCCAGTTCTCCCATGCTATGAAGAATCTGGGCTTTGGGTGGCAGTAACAGCATTGTACCCTGTATCTCTTTCATCTTCACTGGGATCCTGGGCTGCCTGGCCATCCCAGCTGCTGCCTCGAAGCTGCATGGCTCTGAGCAAAGTCCAGAAAAAAGCCGCCCCAGGAAGGAATCCCATTCAAGGGGAGGGAAAGGGGGGCACGGACATCTACTCACCACAGAATTTCATTTCTGGTCAGGAAGGTCAGGGCCTGCAACAAATTGGAGAGATGACCTGTAACTCAACCCAGCCCTGCCCTGTTCCCTGGAAGAACGGGGAGCTTCTAGACAGGGCACTTCCTACCTGGGGAAATGGAGGCACAAGTCCTCTCTGCATGTCATGGAAAGAGGCAAAGCATCATAGATCAAGAGCACCAATCTGAGGCAAAGGCCTAAACACTGTGTTCTGGGATAGGAGACGTGGGAAAGGGGGATGGAAGTGTCTGGACCAAGTGGATATGGGAGAAGCAGAGTCAAGAACTACCCCAGCCTACCTAGGAATAAACCCTTGTGCAATAATTCTCCCCTTTATCTTATTTTCTCCGAAAAGCTCCCAGCTAGGCCCAAAATTTATGACTTAGCTACCCACCTGGTACTCTTCCAGGTCCTCCCACTGCATCTGGTACCTCAAGCACTGCCCCATGCCAACCCAGCCTCCTCTTGCCAGCAGTAGAACCTGAGTTCTACAGGCTCACCAGCTGATATAGCCTGTTGATTCAGTTGCTATGGTGACCCACATTCCACCTTCTGCCCCTGAATTGGCAAGCAGGTTCTTTTGGTACCCAGGTTAAGAAACATCACCTCCAAAACAACAAAGAAAGGCGGGCCAAAAGAAGTCTTGAGATTGTTGACTCAGGAGTCACATTGCTTGGGATCAAATCCCAGATCTGCCATGTGTTGACCATGTGATCGAAGGCAACCTCTCAACCTCTGTGACTCTTAGTGTCCTTGGTGGTATGATAGACAGAGGACTTATATGGGATTCATTGAATTGGTGAAGGTAATGATGCCTGACACATAGTAAGTGTTCAGTCAGTGTTAGAACCAGCTCCCAGGTCCTGTGCTGGGTGTGGGATTTGGAGACAGATAGTGTGAACCCCGACTATGGGACGCACCTTAAAAATGCCCGGAAAAGGACACTCCACGGCATCAGTCAGTGTCCCTGCAGGAACAGAGGGTAGGAACAGTTAAATTCTGATGACACAGTTTTTATCAAAGGAAACCACCCTGGTAGTGAAGAAGCCAGGGATCCTAACCACGGAGCTGCCCCAGCCCTGGCCAAAGGCACATGGACTGAGCACCCCCAGGTCACCTCTGACGTCCTATAGGGAGTGGAGAGCAAAGTGGAACAGGACAGTGAGGATGCGGAGAAAGGCAGTGAAGACAAAGAGCACAGTCATCAGCACTGTGGCTCTGGGGGGGGGGTCCCCAGTAGTCCTCAGCCCCCTTCCCTCCTCCAGAATGCTCTGCATATCTACCCATCACTGCTCATGTGGGGGTCTCTTTGGCCTAGAGCGTAACCTGTCACAGTCTATCCTGGGAAGGAGCCTGGGACTCTTTGATGTGGTGAATTCTCTAGAAATGTAACTATGCCCTGTTTCCTATCTGTCCTCTACAGACTCAGAGGCTGGCAGATAAAAGCCTGAGCCCTCGTCCTTTCACTTACCCAACAGACACGTGATGCCAGGAAGAGAGCTGAGTATGGACCTACCTGGCCCTCAAGAAATGTCTTCTCACCACATGCATATGCACATATACCATGCACGTGCATCCCCCATGACCTTATTCCAAGCACACGCATCCCCATGCATTTACTCTATGCATTCACACTCCCATACACACATGCCATACATTCATTCCTCACGCATACACCCCTGTACACATATACCATACATATACACAACCCATACACACACTGTGTATATACCCTCTATTCACACATCATGCAAACACCCCATACACACATACCATGTATAAGCCTTCCATATACACACACACCATGTATATACCCTATATACCACATGCATGCACACCCAGGAGCTGGAACCCAATGCCATCAGAAGTTAACAGTACAGAGTTATAAGTACCAGAGGAGGAGACATTGCTAGGCAAGAAGTCTTCATGCACAGGGTGACACGTGAAAGCTGTGACATGTGGTGGTTGGGAACATGGGCTTTAGGATGTTAAATGACTACATTACCTTAAGCAAATCACAAAAGGACTCTAAGCCTCAATTCCATGTCTCTAAAATGGGACTAATAAATCTGTACTTTCAGGCTGCGAGGTGGCTCGGTGGTTAAAGGAACTTGCTTGCAAAGCCTGCTGTCCAGGGATCAATCCCCCAGCACCCACGTAAAGCCAGATGCACAAAGTGGCACATGTATCTGGAGTTCATTCGCAGTGGCAAGAGGCCCTGGTGTGCCCATTCTACCCCTTCTTTCTCACTCTCCTCCCCCCACAAATAAATGAACAAAAGAAAGATAAAATTCCCTACTTTCTAATATGACAAGGTTAAAATTAAATGATGTAAGTAAAGCTTATTTATCAAGATGCCTAGTACATATTGAGTACTCTTTAAAGGGCAAATAATATTACTTTAAAAGCTGAGTCTAGAAAGAAGGGTTGGACGTTTGTAGACACAAAGCCCTAATCCTACTAAACTCTTGAGCTTCTGTTTATTTAGCAGCTTCCAGCTGCCAGGTGCAACTAACTACCAAGAGTCAGGTCAGCTTGCTCCCAGCAGCTCTGGGATCCTTACTCCTTCTCTCGAAGGAAGGGAGCTCTTGTGAGGCTAAGGGAGGCTCTGGGGCTAAGGAAGCGCTGGTCTGAGGAGTCCTACAGGATTGATTGGGTCACTCAGGGAAACCAGAAGCTCTTGAAGATGCCACCCTGGCAGGCTGCCTCCTTCTCCCGTGTGTCTCTGAACTTCTAATTACAGGAGTGGCAGCACAGCATCAGCCTGTTGTGCTTTGAACACCCCGCTGACACTGGCTTAAAGGAGGACAACAAAAACAAGACAGAGAAATGCTCAGCAACTCAGAGCTTTTAGCCCCTGAATCAGCCCCCGTTGAGCTCAACAAAGGAGGCTAGCGAAGAAGACCGATAATGCCTGCCCTCATGGAGCCAGACAGGCTCAGGGAATGTGAGGGTATAGCCCCCAGGAAGCCACAGTGCCTTGAGAGGCAGAAAGCAAAAATCAGGGCTAGGGAAATGCCACCAGAACGGAGACCTGAGTGATGGCCCTGAGCCAAGCTGAAAAGACAGGGACAGTGTTCCAGGCTCGGAAGGCGTGATGGTTTGATTCAGGTGTCCCCCATCAACGTTGTGTTCTGAATGCTTGAACCCCAGCTGATGGCAATTTGGGGATTGGACTCTTGTTGGAGGTGTACTGCTGGGGACGGGCAGTAGTGTTTGGCAGGCTATCCTGTTGCTGTTGTCCACCTGATGTTGGCCAGGAGGTGATCCCCTCGAGTCCATAAGCCAAAAGAAATCCTCCACAGGCTGCTTTTGGTCAGCTTCTTTGTGCAGCAACAAGAACACTGATCTCAACAGTTAAAACCGAATCACACAGTTTGCTTGTCATATTTGGTTTATAGGGTACCTTCCCTTCTGAAAATGATGCAGGTTTGTCATTTACACTGTGATATGAAGTTGTCTTTATAAATATAGCTCTTTAATGAAAAGAAATAGGAGCCCCTTTACATATTTATATTAAATAAATAATTTGATAGGTGGTAGAGGAATGTATCAGAAATCACAGTGGGCTCTGTCTCTGCCTGTCTCTCTCTGTTTGCCAGCTCTGCTACTTCCCTGCCTTCTTCCTCTTGCATTTTCCCAGCCCCCCATTCCCTGCTCACTCCCTGTCTCATCCCCACAAGCTCTGTGAGTTCATTCTAGACAGGGTTTTCATTGGTTCCCACCAATAACAATAGTAGCAATGAGAATGTCACCTTGCATTTGCATATCTCTTTACAATTCCAAAATACTTTTTATGTACCATCTCATTTGCCCAAGGAATAAAAGATTATACTCTTTCAAAAAAAAATAGGAGAAAGAAAAATCCTCCCATGTAATTCTGTTTTCAACGCACTAACAACCTACATTCCTCCCATCGCACACTGCGGCTCCTCTGACACAATGTTTTCAAAAGGGGTGTCACTGATCAGTGAGTAGCCTCTAGGGATCAGTTTTACATCCTTCCTCTCTAGGGTCTATGGGAAATGGGTCTGTCACCTTGCAGGGAACTCTACAGATTCTTAAAACTCCAGGCCCAGTCCTGAAGAGATTTAGATGTCTTGTAAACTTCAGCAGGCAATGAACAGGAGCCAGCATCCAGGATATGTAAAGAACTCTCACAGCTCAACAATAAAAAGATAAGTAAACTCAAAAACGGGCCAAGGATTTGAATAGAAGCTTTGCCAAAGAAGATATGTGAATGGTCAGAGAGGTTCAGCATCACTAGCCATCGAGGGATGCTGTAGAAATATTCCAGTAATAAACAGACAAAGCCTTTGCAGCAAGAGGAGAGGGGAGTTTAATTTTCACCCGGGCCCCGGGGTCCAAGCATAAATGAAGCATTGGCCCCGAACCCCAGTTACAAAGACATTTTATAGTCAGTACAGAGTAGGGTATGTGTACATTATACATGCAAATTACCATTACCTAGTAGTTCACACATTTTCAATAGGTCTCAGGAAATTCAGATATTCTCCCCCGGTATTCTCTGGCCTTGTCTCTCCTAATTTTCTTGTCACAGTTAAAGCAATTACTCCTTTTGTCTCCCTGAACTTCAAAGCTCTGGTAGTTTCTCATCTCATAGCCCTCTGTGGCCTGAAGAAGGTAACAATGAATGGAGGGGAGGGGGGCAGTGAGCTCACACTCATTTTGCTACAACAGGGAGACAGATGCAAGTCAAAACCGCACAGAGACCTTTTCACAGCCACTAGGATGTCCGTTTCAAAAAAAGTAAAATAACAAATGTGGATAGGATGTAGAAAAATGGGACTCTTCGTGCACTGCTGGCAGAAATGCCAAGTGGTGCAGCGACTTTTAGAGTGTCAGTTTGAGACAGGACAGAAAGATGGAAAATGTAGAGACATTGAAAGGAAAACAAGTCCCTTATCCCCGAGTCTGATTGGAGCCTCTCACCAGCTCAGAATAAGAATTTCAATCTAATTAACATTTGCTTAAGGCCTTTCTACCTCCTCAGCTATAAACCTTCAGTTTTTTAAGAATCTCACCAAATCCCTCTTTACTGTAAAAAAAATGTCCTAACCTCCTTGTGCAACTCTAGTGGCTCCTGATTTTACTTTATCAGGTTAGAAACCCACCCAACACAGCTCTGGAGCCACAGTACAATTTTACTTATGAAAAAGAGAGTGGGAAGGGGATAAAAGTTCCTTAGCAACCTTTTGAGATTAACTTGAGTCAACAAAATGGTATCTATGGCTAATGCTAAAACACTTAATTGTGGCTCTGATTAGGGTTGCTGATAATTAATATTCGTAAGCAAGGCAGGGGGAGAGAGAGAGTTTTGGAATCCTCCCTTCCCCCTCCTCCTACTCCGAGTTCTTGTCCTCTAATGCCAAAGAATTGTACACAGGGACAGAATTAAAATTTAATTACACATTTATTCTAATTTAGTCGATAAGGAAAAGGGGAGTTGGATGGGGAAATTTCCAAGTCATCATGTGGGAAGTTACAGAATTCTCCTGCCACCCATGTGGGGAGAGCACATGTCAGAGAGTTTAACAGAACTTATATTATTTATCTAAATAAGCAGCCCAAGAAAAGGTAATAGAAAGCTCCCTTTATGAGACAGAGAGATTTATGAGAGAAGTCTGGAGCTTGCCCCCCCTACCCCAGCTGATAGCTATCAGCTGGGGTAGGGGTACAGGCCTTACCTCACTGAGGCCTGGGTCAGCAGCCCTTTTACTCCATTGCCTTGTGGGGGAAGAGGGCCGGCTTCCTCTAGGGAAGCCAGTTTTAAGTCCTCCCCAGGTGAGTTAGTGGGACAGCTGACTGGTTTCTATTTGACCAATCAGCTTTAGCACCTAGGTTGTAGCTCTAACTAGACACCTCCCACTCAAGGGGAGGGGCTGGAAGGGAAGGGGTGGTCCCTACACACACCTGACTGTCACAGCTCTTTCTTGAGAAGCCCATGCCCATGCTTGGGTCTATCTTCCTTCTCCTCCGAATGCCTCTTTTTCCCTGAACCCTCATGCTTAAAATCTATTATTAAAATATCTTTAACAAACCCCAACACTGCTTCATACTGGCTTATCCTGACATTCTTTTCTGTGTCAAAGCCACTGGAGCTGAGGTCCTTAAAAGATTAAAGAAACTCCTCAGGCTTCTGAGGGCAACTGTGTGGAGCTGTGCCACCTTCCCTAGTGCCCCAGACAAGTTCCTCAAAATATGAAGCAGATCAGTTGCAGGATACTGAGAAATCAAGCTAGAACTGAGTTAGACACCTCCTCCCTGCTGACCAGCTATCATAGTGCTAGAAAAGTGCTATGCAACCTGCTTGGAGAGAAAAGTCATCAACAGTCTTAACCAACAGTGGGCCCTGCAAGCTACACAGCTGGCCAGCCAGGCAAGATGTGCCCACTGGTACAATAGTGGCAGGCGTGTTATGGGGGTGACCAACTATTCTCAGGTTGGATTTGAGGCCTGCTCCATGGGGAAGAACTCACGCTTGACAACTTAGTCTAAAGCCTATTGTTGGGAAAGTCATAAGGCCTGGGGATGGGAGGAGTGCTACTACCCTTGTTCGGCTAATGGATATAGTATGCGCACTAAATTGCCTTGTAAATATTTAGTTTATGCCCACTTCTGATTAGAGAAGCTTCTCTTTGCAGATGATGGTGACTGCTGGGGAGACTCAAAACTCATCAAAGTGCTGAGAAGAAGCGACAGTGGAGTGTTCAGCACTGAGACGTCTCTATCACATCTCCAAGGCTCAGAGACCATTGCAGTATCGGTGGAAGAAATAACGGGAAGGAGTGCTTTGGAGCACAGTATGGCTGCTGCATTCTTGATCTCACAGAGGCTTTCATTACTTCTACAAGACCTGCATAATAGTGGGCCCGTCAACATGATGTTAAAAACACTGAATACATACTAAATGACAGAAGCTAGTCACAAAGGGCCATATTGTGTATAATTCCACTTGTATGACATATCTATAATAGACAGATCCATATAGGCAGTGGCTGTTGGGAGCTAAGGGAAAGGAGACCAGAGGGACTGTGAATGGGTATTAGTGGGTTTTTTCCCCTAGGCTGATGAACATGTTCTAAAATTAGATGGTGGTGACAATGGTACCACTCTGAGTATCCTAAAAACCATCAAGTTAATAGACTTCACGGGAGTGAATTGTATGACATGTCAGTTATACCTTAAAGCTATTATTTTTAAAATGTCAAGGGCTGTTTAAATGCTAACTTACTACCTGAACACAGTACGCCACCATAAATATTATTAAAGGCATGTATAAATGAGACAGTTCATATCCATTTCCTCTGCCCAGGCCTGTAGGCCAGAGACTCCACCCACAGCCTTCCTTCAGCACAGGACTTGGGTGGTTCCCACTGGAGCAAGTCACCAGCTGATTCAAACCTCAACTAGACTCAAGTATGCTCCCAGCAAGCTAGAGAGCTTGTCCCAAGCTAGAAAGCTAGGTTTTGTTGGTAGAGGAGTTTCCAAATGTTGCTAAATTCCTCTAGTATGGTTAAAAAAAAAAAACAGGCCTGTGTGTTACACTCATGAACTCACAGCAGCTGTACAACTTTCAGCCTATCCATTTATCACCATGGGTGGGGAAAGGATACAAGAGACCCACACCTCCCAGAGTAGTTAATAGCACCTGACAGTTGCTGGGAGAGAAGACTCAGGTTCATCAGTGGTGTGGCCACTAGTGAGTTGCCCATCCCATGGTAAATAACCTTTCACCCATGATCATGCAAGAAACCCTAATTTAACTCAATGGATTTAAAGAAAGGCATGAAAGCAAGAAGGGGTTAATGGAGCAGAAGGATTGGAAGAGGAGACGGATAAGAGAAGGTAATTGGGGGACAAGGCCAAAACATACAGTATATGAAAATGTAAAAAATAAATTAAAAAAACAGGCAGGCCTGGGGGAGCAGATGCTTGTTTCTCTAAGGACATCCTAGATAAGAGGAAGAAGAAAAATGGCAAGACTGCTGGGCATGGTGGCGCACACCTTTAATCCCATCACTGGGGAAACAGAGGTAGGAGGATTGCTGTGAGTTCAAGGCCAACCTGAGATGGGACAGTTTTACCAAAAGATGTGAGGCAGGGTGCTTGGAAATATCCCAGAAGTTCTGGAAATCTGGCTTTGGAGCCTGGCTTCCCTGGGTCAAAGGGTCCTCTAGACCCTGACCACATGCCTGCCTTCCCCTGGCAGCTGGTTGGGTACAGCGCCGAGGTGCACTGTGCCCAAGGCAGGGGTCCTGGCTTCCCTGGCCAGATGGCACTGTTCAGGGATGTAGAAGTCCTCACAAGCTGCAGGGACAGGACGCAGAGGGCCTAGGAGCTCCACAGCTTAGACCAGTGCAGAGCCCACTACGATGATTTCTCGGAGCGAGTACATGTACATAGCACCCAGAAGGCCAGTCATGGAGAATGTGGACAAATAATAGCTTAAAATTTAAATCTTAGTGTTCTTTCCCCTCACCTTCCCACATGACATTATTCCCCCTTTAGTCTCACCCTTTCATGTCGTCTGAGGACAGTAGAGAGAAACTGTTGCCCTGGGGGGGGAGGGAGCTAGGGAGCGGCAGCCAGTGTTCCTTTTTCAATATGAATAAATCAGACTTTTGAGAAGCAAGAGGGAAAGGCTGAGAAAGCAGAACCCAGGGCTTATAAAATGGATGGGTGAAGAAGGCAGAAAGGCTGAGGAGACGGCTCAGTCAGTAAAGTGCTTGCCACACAAACATGAGGACCTGGATTTGCATTTCCAGTGCCCATGTAAAATCCAGGTATGGTGATGTCCAAGTTGTTTCAGTGAGAGACCTTGTCCCCAAAAAAAATACCCTATGTTGACCTCTGGCTGTCATACACACACACACACACACACACACACACACACACACACACACACACACAGATGTGTGAGCACCTGCACACAAACACATGCATGTATACCACACCCACATACACACATACAAAAAAAAATAGAGAGAAAACATCATTCCAACAGGAAGGCTAGTGAGGGTTTCCATAGTATCAAAGAATAGACTCTCCATCCTAGCATCCATTATCACTCAGGGACCACCCACAGTATCAGCTACTTGATTCCCAAAGCTTTGGTAATAGAACCAAAAAAAAAAGTCCTGGGGATACTGAAAATCTTCCCAGAAAAGAAGGCAAGTATCCTTGACCTTCAGAGAACAGGGAGGGCTGAAGGGAAGGACCCTGGACAGGGGTGATTCTGCCCTTTTCCAACTTGCATTAGATGCCCCTGTGCTCCATGTCACACCCAGATTTCAGAGACTGCTGAGTGGACAGGTCTACATGCGCTAAATCTATCTCCCATTGACCAGACTATTGCCTCAAGGACTCAATAACCTTCAATTTTTGCCCTGGAATCTTCTCTATTAAGAAACTTCCTCAAAGCCAGGCATGGTGGCGCAAGCCTTTAATCCCAGCACTCGGGAGGCAGAGGTAGGAGAATTGCATGAGTTCAAGGCCACCCTGAGACTACATAGTGAATTCCAGGTCAGCCTGGACTGGAGCGAGACCCTACCTTGAAAAACCAAAAAAGAAAGAAAGAAAGAAACTTCCTCAGCTTTTCATAAGCAATGACCAGAAAATTCAGAGCAATAGTCCTGAGGGACCTTTATCCAATGGGATCTGGTGGCTCAGTGGGATCAGCAGGTCCAGATGGAGGTCAAACTCCTGAGACAGAGGGGACCTGTACACCTATTGATGGCTACCTAGTGGTATCCTTTCTCCTGCCTGTCTCCCGACCCGGGAATCAACTTCTAAATGACCTACCCAGAAGCCTATATCAGGGTTGCTCTCGTGTGACATCATGCTGGGTCTTCTCAGAATTGCTAGGAGGCACTGGTGATGCTGGTTGCCACGTGTGCCAAGAAAGTTGGAAGCATCTACTTGACAAGAAAGGGGGTTTCAAAAGCCCGCCTTTTCATTGGCACAATTGTGAATTTTGAATTCTGAAACTCATAGGCAAACCTTAGAAATCAAACCTGTTGGGGCCTGAGGGAAGGCTTGTCTGAGAACAGAGTGAAGAATACAGCCCAGCTGGGTCTGAGGGCTCAGCTGTCAACTCCGTCTCTATCGGCCTCAACAGGTTGCTTGCTAGAGGTCACAGAGCTAGTCTAATGGGATCCCATCTGCGGAAATGCCTCAGAAACTATGAAGCACCAAAAAATGCTACTTGCCACAATGTGTGCCGGGCCTGGAACTGGAACACAGAGCTGTGGGCTTCTATCCTATGCTTTGTATCCTGCGGTAGAAAGACTGCTAGAGAGATGGTTCTGTGGGTCAAGTGCTTCCTGCACAAGCATGCGGGAGAGTTCAGGGATCAGCAGGCAGTGGAAGGGGCGGAGCAGCACTGAAGGCCACTTCCAGTTTTCCCTTCTGGCTTGATCCCTCCAATAGGTAGCTTTGGCTTCTGTCATATTCACTCCTGGTGGGAGGACTGGCCTCTGACAGGGTGTTCCGCCATTCCAGGAAGTGGAAACACAGGCTTATGATGGCAGCAAACGCTGGGCATGATGGTTCAAACCTGCAATCCAGTGGCCAGTGCTGGGTAGGCAAAGACGGAAGGACCCCTGAGGCCTGTCTAGCCAAAGTGGTGAACTCCAGGTTCAGTGAGAGACCCTGTCCCCAATAATAAGGTGGAGAGCGATTGAGACAGACACTCAAGGTCACCCTTTGGCCTCCACATGCACATACACACCTGTGCACACACACACATGAACATGCATATGCACACACCACGTATACAAAAAGAAGACTGTCTTACCCGGCAATTCAGATTGCTTATTTCTGTGGTCGTGCTCTCAGACGATTGCTTATTTCCGTGGTCATGCTCTCAGACGCTTGCTACTAAAGTCCTCTCATAGCCAGCCTCTCTGCTGAGTGCTCCCCATTCCACTGTGATAGGGCAGTTGGGCTTGGAAATGGTCATTTGCTGTCCTGATCTAGTACTGACTTATTCACAAAGTTACTTTAACTCTCTTAAAGTATCCCAGACACTCTGCTAGGTTTTGGAAATAGAACGGTGACCAAGATAGAAATTGCTGACCTCAAGGAAATGAAGAGCTTGGTAAGGGAGGACTGAGTTAATTATCACTCAATTAACTGTGGAGTTGTGCCTGTGCTCTAGCCAAAGCGCAGATACTAGAGTGGCAGTGAGCTAACAGGTTATGCGACACATCTGAGGGTCAGAGAAGCTCCTCTGAGGAGGAGATGCTGAGCCAGAGGAGCGGAGGGGACACGAAGCAAAGGCAGACCTGAGAAAGGGCATGTCCTGGTAGAAGAGAAACCCCGAAAGAAACAAGGTGTCAGCAGAACAGGAAAGACCGTAGAGATAGCAGTGAATCAAGGAGGACCAGGAGAGGGTCTGGGGCAGATGTGGCAGGACCTGCGGCTCCTTGAGGTTGTCGTCAAAACTTTCAGTGAAAAGCAACGGGAAGCTCTTACAGGGTGTCATGCCGAGAAATGACATAATCCGATTTCTGTTTTCAAGGGATCACTCTGCCGATAGGATGGCTGGTGAATGTGTTGGAAGGAAGCCACAGTGCTGGAAGAACCGTGAGGAGACTCCCAACCCACGGGAGGAGGGCAGCCCCTGGGACGAGGAGGAGGGAACTAGATGACTTCATAGGACATCTAAAGGGGAATCAGCCACTCTGGGAAATGGGGTGTGAAGAAGACCCTCAGGATTTGGACTTGAACATCAGTGGGAAGGAGGTTTGAAGAGCTGGGTGGAAAATAAAAGATTTCAGACATGTTGAGTGTGTGATGTCTGTGTGACGGACATGTGGAGACAGCAACAGAGCTCCAGAATACAGAGAGACACTAAGAAATGTTTGGGCCTAGGTGACACTTCAAAGCACAGCCAGGGATCTAAGGACGAAGGAGACAAGGTTCCTGTCATCATGAGCTGTGTTTCCGCTTCCTGGGATGGCGGAACACCCTGTCAGAGGCCAGTCCTCCCACCAGGAGAGAATATGACAGAAGCCAAAGCTACCTATTGGAGGGATCAAACCAGAAGGGAAAACTGGAAGTGGCCTTCAGTGCTGCTCCGCCCCTTCCACTGCCTGCTGATCCCTGAACAAGTGCAGACCAAAGGGCTACAGACCAAGCAGAAAAACAGGGACAAGAAGTGAGAGAGTTCAGCCTTCTGAAGCGGAAGGAAGTGTGGAGTTCAAACTGCTAAGCAAGGAGGACTTGAGATCCAGAATCTTTGAGGGGAGGGAGCAGCATATTCAGTCAGTGACAAGAACAGAAGCCCCTTTGTCCTAGCACTCATCCTGGTGATGGAGCATGGCTAAGAGATGGAAACTGAGTAGAGTTAGGTTTCATGAGCCTTGGAAGATAAACCTAGACTTACAGGCCCACCACAGAGGAAAGGCCCTAGCAAACAAGCAGGGTTTGCACCTAGAACCCCAGAGAAGTTAGACAATGGGAGGAAGAGTGAGCCAGAAATAGAGCAGCCCTCCAAGTCTGACCGCCAGGGTCATACTGGCCCAATCCCAGGCTAGATTAGAATGACCTTCCACTTCTCTGACTGCCTTCTGGAAAGCAAAAATAAAACCTCTGTGATGAGAGTAACATCAGTCAGAGCCCAGGGCATCTCCATAATAGAAACACCCCATAGGGGATCCAGATCTTGGATTTTCTGATCCAGACTTCAAAATAGCTGTGATTAATAGGGTTAAGAAAATACATGACAAAGTGGAGAATTTCATAGAGGACAGGAATCAAAAGTAGTGGAAATTATAACACAATTATAGTTCTGGAAATTGACCTCCTTTGAAAAGGGATAGGGATAGAGCTCAGTGGCAGAGTATTTGCCCAGAATACACAAGGCCCTAGGTTTGATTACCAGCACCCTTTCCCCAAAAGGCTAACATTTTTCTATATAGTCAGGATGAAGGGCATCCCAGGGGAAAGTAGGTAAGCCCGAGGCCAAACAGGTCTAGCCTGCAAACAGGAAAGATGGAGTGGGGGCGGGGTGAGAACAGGGCCACCAGCAGCATTTTCAGTAGAGAAAACTCGGGCTAAAACTATGTCATGTTGGGACTTAAGTGGGAGATGAAGAAATTACAGTTCTGTTCTGCAGACTAAGAGTGAGCAATAGTGATGTTTGTTTGGTTTTAGTCTGCTTTGGGGTAAATTTAGAAAAAGTGGAAAAAAGGGGGTTTGAAGACTGAAAAGGCGATCAGTGGGTGATGTGCTCACCGCAGGATCAGCCGATCGATCGGAGCTAGAGCCACAGCACCCATGGAAAAGTCTGGCATGGTGGCCTATCTCTGTCGTTCCAGTGCG
This sequence comes from Zapus hudsonius, assembly GCA_004024765.1. Lineage (NCBI taxonomy): Eukaryota > Metazoa > Chordata > Mammalia > Rodentia > Dipodidae > Zapus > Zapus hudsonius. The sequence continues at coordinate 49,164 of PVHP010005359.1, forward strand.
GACAGAAACAGGGCATCCTTGGAGCTTACTGAGCCATCAGTGGAGGAAGACACCCAATGTGGATCTCTGGCTTACACAACAGAAACATGCAAACACATGCGAATACCACATACACATGCAAATCAAAGAGAGTTTGAATTAAAAAAAAAACCTCTATTTTCAAATATCAGGAAATGCTGTAGGGACACCAGTACTTCAAACATTTTTAACTGGTTCTCCATCTCTGCAGGGGTTCATTTGGGGGAGGGTCTTTTTGTTTGTCTTGCTCTAGCCCAGGCTGACCTGAAATTCACTATGTAGTCTCAGGGTGGCTTTGAAGTCACGGCAATTCTCCTAACTCTAATTCCTGAGTGCTGGGATTAAAGGTGTGTGCCACCACACCTGTTTTTTTTTTTTGGGGGGGGGTCTTTTCTTAAAGAAGAATGAAATTACAGAATGAGCTAAAGTTACAGTTTGGGGCTGTAACATTGAACTTTTAAACAAATGTTGTTATTGAGCAAGACCTTTCAAGCCGGTTTATTTCGTCCTTCCTTTACTGATCTTGTAAACTACTTAATTGCGAAATGTGGTTTGTCTCAGATTGCCTCTTAACAGTCTTTAAAGCAGGAGACTTTCCATTGCATGGGAACCAGCAGCAAGGGCTTCAGTCTGCACGTGCACAGACCAGGGCTCCTCGTCTCACTTACTCAGGGGCATGTGGTTTTCATCAGCCGCTTCTCGCTTCTTGGCAGCCACTAGGGCACAGATTCATACTTTATTTAGCAAATGGACCCCCCCTCCTACCAAGCCCCTACTTACTATCCTTCCTTCTCTGTCCTTCACGAGCCCATCTCAGCTCCTTTCCCCAAGAGCGCTAATCACCATCCAGGCAATGCATTGGGTTGCCTCTCTGCCAGACATGGCCAGTAGAGCCTGAAATAAGAAGTCAGCCCAAAGGCCCCTGGGAGTTGGAGTAGCCACACTGAATGGAAACCACCTCTAGGAGAGAAGGGGAGGGGAGAGGAAGGGGGGCTTCACATATCAGATTGGTAGGCTAGCGAGGAGCTGTTCTCAGCAGTAAGGACCTCTCCTCCATGGTCCGTTGTACTTAGAATAAATGCAGATGCCTCACCACAGTCTCCAAGATGTCTTCCTACTTCTCCAACCTCATCCTCACTGGCCTTCCAGTTCCTCAGAAACCCACTTCCTGAACCTCTAGCACCAGAAGCACTTAACCCTGAGCCCATGAGGGGTTAGGGTAGAGGCAGCTGAGCTTCTGCCCTTGCATGATGCCTGGTTCCAGGAACCATCATATTATCCCATCATAGACTCCTGCCAGGGTAAGGTCATCCCCTTCCCAGAACTGAACTTAGCTCTCTGGGCCTCAAAGATTCCAACCTCTCACTCTTCAGATAAAGGACAGAAACCCTGGTAGGGAAGGGGTTGTCCACCACCTGAAGTGAGTTTAGAACAGTGCTGGCCTGGGTCAGTGCCTTGCCTGACACTCAAGGTCCCAGGACCTTCCCTAGATACCTGATCAGGGATCTGCCTGAGAAGCAGAGGAACCAGGTCTTCACCATCGGGTGGACCAAACTCCAGTCTGACTTCTTCCCTTGAGGGTGCCGAGAATAATTGAGCTGTGGAGTCAGGTGAACATTCCTTCGGTGCTTTCGATGAGTCAGTGCCCCACCAGGTGCTGGGGACCTGTTAAGGTTACAAACCTTGGGACTGAATCGCACACTGTGAGACTCTTAGCCACATAGAAGCAGCATGGTATGAGAGACTGACTACATGTGAATGGAGAGCTCTGAGATTTTGCTGGAAGAGGAAAAAAGAGCCTTCCTATAGTTCAAGGCAATGATGACTCCTTCAGCTGGGGAGGCAGCAGGATCTAGAGAGTGAGGGTACGGGCTGTTTTCAGAAAGCGCTTCTGTTGGGGAGGGAGGGTGAGGCTAGGGACAGAGCTGACAAGTGAGATTATGGGGTCAGATGGGAGGCTGTATCACAAAGTGTCTAGGGTTGGTGAAAACATTTCTGAGCTATAGTTAAACTTGAACAGAAGAAAAGAAAAACTTGCTATTTAAAGCAACCATCAGAATCATTCTGGCTACTTCTGCCTTCTAAGGGGTAACAATTTGTATTGAAGGGATGATAGATGTTTACATGCTACTTAAGAGATTAGTAAGGGAGGGAAGGAAGACTAAATTTGATTGCAAAAAGGTAAAAGTAGTTTGAGAGGCCGTCTGAAGTAGGAATGGGGCTGAGCTACTCCATTGGAGACCCAGAGAAGGGTCTGGGGGGCAGAAAAACATAGTGGACACCGGTGAGATGGCTAGTGGAAGGGTGGGAATGTGACCCATGATGGAGAGAAGAGCAGGTGTTTGGTGTGCCTTCCGGTGCTAAGATGCAATGCAGCTTTCCCAATTATAAGAAGAAGCATGTTACATGTGCCTCCTGCTAGCTAATTGGGGAAAATCAAGGCATCTACATTACGAGCATGGGGGGGGGTATATACATGCATGTGTTTAAATGTGCATTGCTTGCCCTTATGAACGTGTATGGAGTCCAGAGGAGAATGTCAGATTTCCTGTATTGCTCTTCCACCTTATTTCCTTGAGTCAGGATCTCTCAGTGAACCTGGAGCTTGCACTGCTTTTTGGTTAGACTGGCTGACCAGTGAGACCTAGAGATCCTCCTGCCCTCTCATGACTGGGGCTACAAGCATGAGATCTCTTCTGTTGAAGGAAGGTTCTCGGGTTATTTAAGCCAAGAAAACTATAGAAAAACCTTGCAGGACCATGAAGAAAGAGGGCATTCCACTCCCAGTTTCACACATACACACACCTCTTCTTACACAAAAGCAGATCTGATTTGTGTTTTCCCTGTCTTCTTCCTCCTGCCCTTTCTTAAAGCCTCTTTTAAATTATGAATTGGCTCATTAACAGCCAGTTAAGATGACTGAGCAATCTCATCTATACTTCAGGACAGCCTGGGATTCTTCAGGCTATAAAAGAGGACACACACCCTTCTCACTTAGAAACTGAGGTTGCTCCAAGTACTGACCTTAGGGATCCCCAGGGTCGAATCAAGGTGTTTTGTTCACTATCAAAGTCTGGATATTTAAAATCATAGAAAATAGGACTTCCAACAAAAGGTCTCACCAGCACCAGACCACAGGATAGCAACTTTCTCCATCATGTACTTTATTGTAATATACCCGTAGGAAGGTTTCACTCGAGAGTTAGTGTGAGCTCTCTACCCAGAAGAGCGTGACCTGGATGGAAGGAATCTAGAAACATTTCCCATACAAAATGAGTTGGGGATCTTTAAGCTAGGAAAGACCAAGTAAAGGAGAGCACACAGTTTTAGTGAGGAAATGAGGAAAAAATAAGTAAAGGAAGGTTTGAGTAAGCCTGAGGAATAGCTCAATCAGTAGCTTCCCAATGTCTCTGGGATTCTGTCCTCCAATAACCTGTCACCACTAGGTGAGCCATAGCTGAATCTTGCGTCTTCAATTACACTCCAAGGGCTCTGACTCTGCCATCTCACAAATGTCTTCTCCCCACATGGCAGGAAGCCTTCTTAGTCGCCAGTTGCCCTCGAGTCATGCCCTATCCATTTAGATCCACTCAGAACAAGACGGTCTTTCCTGCCCACTCTTGTGGGCAAATTCTAGGGCAAACTGGTTGGCTCAACTTTGAATCACAGTTCTGTCCCTGAAGGAGCTTCTGTTGGTCTGGCCTGGGTCATGAGCATATTTGCTGGTTCGGGGAAGGTTGTAATCATCTCTACCCAAATCTCATGGAATAAGTTCCTCATAGGAGGAGGTTCTGTTAACATAGGAGGGGCAGAGAGGTCCCAGACAGATGAAACCAGCAGATGTCCCCTACAGCTATCTTCAAATCCTCAAAGAGCCCATTTCTTTCTTTCTAGCACCAGTTTTATCACACCAGTTTTTCTTGATCTCCTTCCACAGCTTCCCATGGCCCACAAGACATCCAGTTCCTTACAATGGCTTGCAAAGTGCTCTGTGATCCCTGCTCTGCTTCATCCCCCACCTTCCAGCCCACTCTTTCCTCTGGCTCCTTTCCACCAGAGCCGGTCAGGCCTCACTTCCTCATCCCAAACAGGAGCCAGTCTTCCTCCTATAATTCTCTGCAGGCTGAGCCAGAGACAATACAATTTCCTGAAATCTTTAGGGCATAGAGGAAGTGCCACCACTGTGCATCCAATCGCTATTCTCAGAGGTGATTACTCCCCACACCCAATCCCACCTCATGGTGAAATTTCTCCCAACTCCAGACCTATTCCAACCTTCCCTCATCCCACTCTCATCCCAGCCCTAGGAAACATTTTCCTTTCACATCCAATATCTTCCTCTCAAGCTGTTGGGGTCAGCTTACTAGTTGCTGTGCAGAAAGAACCCAAACAAAAGTGGCTTGTAGAGGAATGGGTTTATTAGGTTTACAGACTCAAGGGGAGACTCCATCATAGCAGGGAAAATGATGGCATGAGCAGAGGGTGGACATCACCTCAGCCACAGCACTGCAAACAGCGGCAGGAAGGTGTGCCAAACACTGGCAAGGGGAAGCTGGCTTATCACCCCATAAGCCTGCCCCCAACAACACAGCTCTAATTAGGTTCTAATTCCCGAATTGCCATCAGCTGAGGATTGATCTATCAGAACACAGTCATTTGTTTGTGGGGGACACCTGAATCAAACCATGACAGTCCACCCCTGGCCCCCACAAACTAATAATCATACATGATGTAACTACAATGCATTCAGCTCAACTCTTAAGTCCCCACAGCTTTCAACTGAGCCATAATACCAAAAATAAACCCATAATGGCACAGAACATTCACAATGCAAAACATAAGGCACAGCAAAAACAGATTGACCAATACAAGATTTAAAACAAACAGGGCACCATCAATCTCTAACTCCAAGCTCAATGATTCTAACCAATAACACAAGTCTCTTGGAGATTCAATTCCACCCCTCCAGCTCGGCTACTCACAGTCCGGGAAAACGTCATCCGGTGCTGGCAGCTCGCCTTGGCACCCATCCATAGTCCTGGAATTCACTGGGTCTTCACTGTAACCCACAGTTCATCCTCATGGCTCCATCGGGCTCCATGCAGGCAACCTTGCACACCTGCTTCACACGCCGATGGCCATTTTTCAAAAACAAACTGTGTTGCAAATCCAATGACCCTCTCTTTCTAACCAATCTCCATTCCACAGAACCAGGTGGGCTACGAACTTGTTAATCCAGGGGGGATCAAAGCATTCAGGCCCCTTACTTCAAAGAGTCCGCATTCTTCCTGTTGTTCCAATGCAGACCAGCTGGCCCAATCTCAGTGGTTAATCTCTCAAACAATTGCAGGTGAACGGGCAGCAGTTTCGACCCAAAGATCTTCTTTCTGTGCCATCTCCATCTGCTCACACCAGTCCACCTTTAAGTCAAGCAACCCTTCACAGGTTCCCAGGACACAGGCAGGCAGAACGCAGCAAGCCTCTCACACAAACTGCCTCTGGCACAGTCCTGACCAAGTTCTTTTTCACCCTCGTAAGCCAAACCTCACAGTCCATAGTTCTCACTACATTCAGGTCTTTAAACTCTGACCAGAATGATCCATGAAGCTATATTCACAACACTGCAAGGCATCTCTTAGGCTGAGATTTCAAATCCTTCCACATTCCTCCTTTAGATCACTTCCAGAAGACCAAAGCCCCAAGATCAGGGTTCCAGCAGCAACAGGTGACCCCACGTCCTGGTACCAAAACTGTTGCAGTCAGCTTTCTAGTTGCTGCCCAGAAAGAACCCAAACAAAAGCGGCTTGTAGAGGAATGGGTTTATTTGGCTTACGGACTCAAGGGGAAACTCCATCCTGGCAGGGAAACGATGGCATGAGCAGAGGGTGGACATCACCTCCGCCACAGCACTGCAAACAGCGGCAGGAAGGTGTGCCAAACACTGGCAAGGGGAAGCTGGCTTATAACCCCATAAGCCCGCCCCCAACAACACAGCTCTAATGAGGTTCTAATTCCCGAATTGCCATCAGCTGAGGATCAAGCTATCAGAACACATTCATTTGTTTGTGGGGGACACCTGGATCAAACCATGACACAAGCCCTCTTATCCTGACCCAGAACTGGTCTCTTACCCGAATTACTGATTCAAGTGTCCCCTGTAATCTTATGTGTTCTGAATGCTAGATTCCCATCTGGTGGCAATTTGGAAATCGGTGCCTCCTGGAGGCAGTGTATTGTTGGGAGCAGGGTTATGGGTGGTATAGCCAGATTCCCCTTGCTGGTGTTTGGCACACTCTCCTGCTGCTGTCGTCCACCTGATGTTGGCCAGGAGGTGATGTCCAGCCTCTGCTCATGCCACAGTCTACCACACCATCATGGAACTTCCCCTCCAGTCTGTAAGCTAAAATAAACCCTGTCCTCCCACAAGCTGCTTCTGGTTGGATGGTTGTACCAGGAAGGAGAAACTGACTGCAACACTGATAAATAGGAGCATCAAGCAGATACCTTCCGGGCATTCCTCTGAAGCTGGGTGGTAAGATTAAAACAATATCTCAGGTGAGACACGCACTCCCAGGTCTAGGTTGATCTGCCCTGGACAGCTTGTGCCTCCGCTGAAAGAAGCGCTTCTCTCCACATTCTTCTAAACCCGAATTCTTGTTCTTGTGCAAATAACTAATCCAGGAGTAACACACACCAGTTGCAGACACAGGCTAGTGCTGTAATCAGCTCCACATTTTTTGTATGAACATCCACACCAGGGAGAGTTTAGAGGAAGAAGGGATTTATTTCAAGCTTATAGATCCAGGAGGAAGTTCCCTCAGTGGGGGAAGAGGCTGCTTCCATACATCCAAACACAGAGAAAACAATGCAACAAGCAAGCACCAAAAGCAACAAGCCCTTATGGGGGCCCTGCCAGAGCTCGGACTGCTCTTTGTATACCTTCTGGCTACAATTCAGATCTGCCCCCCAACACACCTTAAGGCTGGGCCCCAGGATCTGCCCCCAGTGACACCGCTTCAGCCAGACAGCTGGAGATCCAAGTTACAAGTTTTAATGAAACGCTTGAATCTATGGGGAACAGATATTCAAACTACCACAGCTAGTGTGACTCCAAATCAGGAGGTAAATAAACCAATCCTCAAAGCCATACTTCAACAAACCGTCTGTCACTGAAAGGGATTCCCACCTTGGTCATAAATCTGGTCAGGGCTCCACCAGTGGTGTGTCATACTCACCCAGGCCGACAGGGGAGCTCGGACTTCATATGAATGGCGTGTATTCTAACGCAAGAAAACAACTTCTGCAAAGAAATTCCAGTCTTCCTTAGAAAGGCAGACACAGTTTGCGACTCTAAAGTGTCATTTTTCCCTCAATTAAAAAAATAACTTATTTTTCTAATTTCAGGATAAAAGACCTCAAGCAGGAAGTAAGGGGAAATGTCAAGATTTTTTAAAATTTTATTTTGATAGGAGACCTTTTAAGACATCTAATCAAAACTAAAATCAAATCAAGCATGGGAATTTTTAAAACTCTTCCAAATAACAAAATGTTATGTAACTTTAATTTTTATTTTAAAACATAATGAAGCTCAAATGCAAGGAACAGAAATTTTCTAGAGACCAAAAATGATGCAAAAGCCAGTAACCATCGACGTTCAGAAAGGGCCAATCCAAAACAAAAAGACTAGACAGAAGCAACCGTGAAATTACCTAAAGAGGCCTTAATAACACAGGGCACTTAACAAGAATCCCATGAAAAATAACTCCATTAAAGATGAATTTACAAACAAAAATTATAAACTAGATGGGAAAGTCCTATACCAAGACAGACATTCTACTGGCTTAACAAAATAGGGTGCCTCACACCAGAGAAACTAGAAACTGGAAATTAATCTTAAAGGGCCTTTGGTTTAGTAATTTAAAGAGGTCAAAGAAGTTCCCATGTAACAAGACCAGATAGTTATGAAATAAGGACATGAGGACTTACAATCTGTAACTATGGTCGTCAGTTTGAATATTTCTCTTTGCAGGTCTTTTTTTGTTTCATGAATCTAACAACTAAGCTGACTAGCCAGGGGGAGCTTTCTTATTGGGGACATAGGCATTAGGTATTGCTATGTCCTCTTGATGTACTGATTCTATGAAGTGACTTGTTTTATCCTTAAAACTATCCCTGACACTGAAATATGCCTTATATATTACTATAGCCACTCTAAATACTATTGCGGGAGTTTAAGAGACCCCACACAATGTTGCCGAGCTCCTCCTTAACCCCTCCCCAATACAGGATCAAAATGGGTATTCATGTTTAATTTTTTTCTTCTTAAATATGTACTTCATTCTGGTGCTTTTTTTTTTCTGATTCCATACCCCAATACCCTAACAGCAGTTAGGGTTATTTCTTCAGAGGTGGGATTGTGGCAGTTTCAGGCAAGCTCCATAGACCACCTCCCCTTGAGTGGGAGGTGTCTCTAGCCAGAGCTCAAACCTAGATGCAAAACTGATTGGTCAGGTATAAACCAATCAACTCTCTCTCTGACTTACCTAGTGGAAGTTTTAAAAGCTTCCCTAGAACAAAGGCCAGTCTCTCTTCCAGATGGCATCCTAGAAGGAGGACTTTCTTTTTCCTCACCGCTGGGGTGAGGGGGATTCAAGATCTCTCCACATGAACTTTTTCTCGTGATGGGAGCTCTCTATTCTTTCTTTTCCTGCTTAGTTAAACGACATAAATTTTGACCAAACTTCTGCCACATGTTCTCCCCACACTGGTGGCTGGAGAACTCTGTTACTCCCCATGTTCCCTTAAATAAAGTCTCCCACTATACCTTAATATCTGGTTGTCTATGATTTTAATTCTTTAACTTTGTAGACAAGAATTCGAGTACTCCTCAAATTTTGGGGTGCATTGGAATTTTTGCTGGGCGTTATGTAAATTCTAATCCCCAGCTCAGTCCTTACATTACCATAACCAAAAATTAAACATAAATGATCTAAACACCCAAATTAAATGAAAATGCATAATTATCAGATTGGATTTTTTTAAAACTATGGTCCAACTAAACACTTCCTACAAGAAATCAACTTTAAATAAATTGGTTTAAAGTAAAATCTATTCCTATATGATGCCTATTTTAGTCCTGGCTTATTTTTCTATTGGTTTTAGGACTAATAATTTAGCAATAATAACCTTTCATCAATGTTGACCATATAAATTATCATTCCAACTCATTACACTTTTGAGAGTGACAAATCCAGAATATGTCGAACAAATAAATAGGAAGTAAAAATGGCCTGACAACACTAGGATATATGGTTACAGCACTACAATATGTTTTATTTGCTTACAAATTTTCCCAAGTATACTAATTACTTAAAATTTTAACAATTATTAGCACAATATTAGATTTACAAAAAAAAAAAAACAACAACAACAAAAATTGCAGCAGAACGTAGAGTTCCCTTCTAACCCCTGAGCCTCCAACCCTGCACACAGTTTCCTCTACTGTTAATATACTTCATTGGTGTGGCACATTTGATACATTTAAAAGTATATTATTATACATTTGCAAGCAAGAGATAGAGATACATATAGAGAGGGATAATGGATCTGGCTTTACATGGGTACTGGGGAATTGAACCTGGAACATCAGGCTTTGCAAACAAGTGCTTTAACCACTGAACCATCTCTCCAGCCCCCATTTGTTACATTTGATGAGCCAATATTGATACATTATTATTAAGTAAAAACTATAGTTTACATTAGGGTTCATTCTCTGTGTTGTACAATTCTGTGTTGACAAATATAAAGCCTCCATTATAGAATCATTCTGTCACCTTAAAAACGTCTTGTTATCTAGCCATTGTCTCATTGTCTCTCCACTGAGCCACTAGCAACCACCAATCCTCCTACGGATTTTGTAAATTCGCTCTTTCCACAAGATCACATAGTTGAATCAGACAGCATGCAGACTTTCAGACTGGCTTTTTTCACTTAACAACATACACTTGGGTTTCTTGACACTTGAGAGCTGCTTTTTATTGGTGACTAATATCCTGTTGTCTTCTGTACCAGGTTAGTGATCCAATCACCTGCGGAAGAGTAATGTGGTTGCTTTCAGCTGCCAGCAATTACGAACAAAGCTGTTATAAACATTTACATGCAGGTTCTGTGTGGACAGTTGTCAGCTCATTTGGCAAATCCCTCGAAGCATAATTGTTGGATCATGTGGTAGGACTATGTTTAGTTCTGTAAGAACTGCCAACGGTCTTGCGAAGTAGCTGTACCATTCGTATCCCCACCACGATGAATGAGAGTTCTCGTTCCACATCCTAGCTGGCATGTGTATTGTCAGTGCTTAGGGTTTTAGCCATTTTAAGTGTGTATCCATCACTGTTTTGATTTGCAATTTGCTAATGAGTGTGATATCGCACAGATTCTCTTGTGCGTCTTTGGACACCTGCATGTTGTCTTTGCAAGTTTATTCATATCCTTAGACTATATTTAAAGTGGATTTAGTACTCAAGCGTGTATTTTGGGAGGAAGGTCTTTTGTTTTTTCTAAATCAGGCCTGTGTTCTACAAAGACCTTCCTCCCAGTGTATGGGTTGCCTTTTCATTCTTACAATAGTGCCTTCACAGACCAGAAATGTTTAATTTTAATGAAGTTCAATTCAGCAACATTTTCTTTCATATGGACCATGTTTTGACTATTGTATTTAAGAAGTCATCACTAAACCTAAGAGCACCTAGATTTTATCCTTTGTCAGCTTCTAGATATTTTATGGCTTTGTATTTTACATTTTTTTTTTTTTTTGGTTTTTTGAGGTAGGGTCTCACTCTAGCCCAGGCTGACCTGGAATTCGCTCTGTGGTCTCAGGGTGGCCTTGAACTCACGGCAATCCTCCTACCTCTGCCTCCCGAGTGCTGGGATTAAAGGCGTGCGCCACCACGCCCGGATTTATTTTACATTCTTAACTTTTTGCTGTTGTTGTTTGTCGAGGTAGGGTATCACTCTAGCCTAAACTGATCTGGAATTCACTATGTGTCTCAGGCTGACCTCAAACTCATGGGGATCCTCCTTCCTCTGCCTCCCAAGTGCTGGGATTAAAGGCATGTGCCACCACACCCAGCTCGTTTTTTAACTTTTTTATTGACAGTTTTCATACCTGTACATAATGTATTTTGATCATAATCACCTCTCCCCTTTTGTCCCCTCTTCCCATTCCCCTTCTGCTGAACCCCTTCTTCCCAACTAGTCTCTCTTCTATTATGATGTCTCTTCCCCTCTCCCACCATACATGATGAAATGTTACAGGCCCAATAAGTTTTCCCTCTACCTGCTTCCTCATCTCTTTGTTTTTCACTGTCCAACAAATATCTTGCTCTCTGTTCAGGTCTTGTGCAGGTAGTAACGGCAACTATGAGGTCATGAATGTAATTACCACGTCATGTCCAGAAGACAGTACTCCAAGCAACTTCCTACCCTCTGACTCTTACATCCTCTTCCTCCCCTTCTGCAATGTTCCCTGAGTTGTGGAGAACATGATACAGATGTCTAATTTAGAGCTGAGCACTCAAACTATCAATGATCTTTAGATATTTCACATTTAAGTCTACAATCCATCTTGAGATACTTTTGCATGAATTATCAGATCGGTGTCTAGATTCATTGATTTTGCATATGTATGTCCAATTGTTCCAGCAACATTTGTTGAAAAAATGATCTTTATCGAATGTTTTAGAGTCTTTCTTCTTTTGTCAAAGGTTTCTTGAGTTTATTTGTGAGAGTCACTTTCTAGGTTTTGTACTCTGTTCATGGATCTGTTTTTCCACTAATGCCACATTGTTTCTTATTATGGCAGCTTTGCAGTGAGTCTTGAAGAAAAGTACTGTCAGTCCTCTGACTTCGTTTTCCTTCAGCACCGTCTTGTTTATTCTGGGCCTTTTGTCTTTCCACATAAATTGGGAGTCGGTTTGTTGAAATCCACAAAATAACTTCCAAAAGTTTTGAATAGAACCATGTTGAATCTATATATCAAGATGGGAAGAAAATCGACATCTTAACCATATTGAGTCTTCCTTATCCATGAACATGAAATATCTTGTTTATCAGTTTTTCTTCATCAACTATTACAATTTTCTTCATAGTTCCTATACATGTTTTGTGAAATTTACACCTAAGTCAGATTTCCTGTCTGTCCTTCCTTCCTCCCTTCCTTTCTTCCTTCTCTAGTGCTATAGAAAGGTATCCCCATCGCAAAAAAGGGGGGGTTGGGGATTTAGCTCAGTGGGTGAGTGCTTGCCTAACAAGCGCAAGGCCCTGGGTTCGGTCCTCAGCATGGCAAAAGAACAAAGAAAGGTATCCCCATATTTTTAAATAACTGAATACATATTTTAACCTCTATCTCCTTAATCTACCTGAAGTTCCTTTTGAATATGGTGTGAAGGTAGTGGGGGGCTCTGTGGCAATTACAGACGATACACTGGCTGACTCAAAATTTATTTCCATGCCCTTCTGGTGTTCCAGTTGTAATGAAGGTTCTTCAAGATGGATGCCCTGACGATCCACCACAAGTTTGAGCCAATGCCTGAACATGGAGAGGGAACTAAGGTGTAGCCATTTCTTCCTACCCTGGGATTCCTCTACGAGTAGTCTGCAGTGGCCAGGACTTTCCTCCGAGCTGTGCCAAAGTCTTGGAATTCTTTTCTAACAAATCCTCTTTTGCTCCCCTTTTCCTCTCTCCAGTGTCAGACTATATCGACGCCAAAAAGCTTTCCCTTCTACCTGCTTCCTCATCCCTTTGTTTTCCAACAAACATCTTGCTCACCTCACTCCACTTTGATGCCTGCTTTCTGCAATCTTCAGGAAGGCAGAGCTCACGAAAGCTTTGGGTTGCGCGAAGACGGAGACAGAGCCACATCCATTTCCTAGTGCAGGTTCTGACAGCTGCAGAACATGGATGCATGGCGAAACTTCCTACCATCTGCACCTTCTCGACTGCGACAGAGACAGGCATCATCATCTCCTGCTCACTTCTGCACTGTGGCTTTGGAAGTTGTTCTGTCAACTCAACCTAAACACTTCCTTTTCAACTCTTCCTACAATTCTGGTTGCTATGTATGTCTTAGGCTGTTTTCTGTTGCTATAACAGAATACCTGACATAGTAACATTTTTAAAATAAGAAGTCTTTTTAGTTCATAGTTCCGGAGACTGGGAAATCCCAGAATATGGTGCCAGCACCTACTTGGCTCCAAGTGAGAGCCTCCTAATACTTTAGGCTTCATACCACAGTAGAGTCAGAAAGAGAAATAAGTACATGTAGAGGAAAGAAGACACACGAAGAGGCTGTGCTTTGTAAAAAGTCCTCTTGCTAAATGACCAAGCCAGTCCCTGAAGAATAAAAACAAACTCTCTTGAGAAAAAATAAGAAAGGCATTAATCCCTCTTTAATGACCTCATCTTTTTTTTCTTTTTGCTTGTGTGTGTGTGTGTGTGTGTGTGTGTTTGGGATATTATGGTATATGGTACATGCATGTGTAGTATATAAACATGTTTGTGCAGATGAGTCCATTCTGTACACACATTGTGGAGGCCACAGGAAACATCTGGTATCCACCATATATCGTTCTTTCACTTGTTTTCTCAAGACTGTTTTTCACTGAACCTGCAGCTTCCATTTTTGGATAAACTGGCTGACCATCAAGCTCCATTGATTCTCCTGTCTCTGCTCCCATAGGACTGAAGTTATAGGTGTGTGGCCACACCTAGATGTTTTCATGAGTTCTGGCAATTAAACTCCAGCCCTTCAGGCTGTCTCTGACCATCCTACTTGCGCAACAAGCATTCTTACCTGCTGAGCCATTTCCCAGCCCCAACCTCATCATCTTCCAAAAGCTTCCCTACCCAACTCCACCATAAGGGCAATTGAATTTCAACACTAGTTTCAAACAGGGTGGTAAACCATATTCAAGCCACAGCATACAGCTTCCACAAACGTCTTTCTGATTAAAGCAGCTAGATTGAATTCTCCTTTCAGGAAGTAAAACCATCGCCAATATAAACAACTTATTTTTTCTCACTGGGAATTCTGTTGCACACAAACTATTGCCCCAAAACTATTGTTTCTTGCACAATTAGTCTTTTCTTACTGATTTAAAATACCCCATCAGGCCAGGCATGGTGGCCCACACTTGTGATACCAGGCTGAGACAGAAGAATCTCCACTAGATCAAGCCAGCTGGGGCTCTGCAGTGAGAACTTATCTCAAAAATGACAAAATAAACCAAGCATACCCTTTTAGCATACAGTGGATTTCCAAGGATCTACTTCTTTACTCTGCTCCATTCATTAGATTATCTGTTTGCATACAAATATCACTCTATATTGATCACTTTTTAGTAACATTTATAAAAGAGCTGTTTTCTCCTCATTGTTCTGCGTCAAAATTTACTTGGCTATTCTTGTTCATTTTTTTCTTCTAGATGACTTTTAGAATTAGCTTATAAAATTGCATTTTTAGAACTCTTGTTAAATTTTTATTGGGGTTTCACTGAATTTATAAATTGATTTTGGAAGAATTTATGTCCCTACAATATTGGATCTTTACCAAGACCCATTTGTATTGGGGGTTAGCTAAATGACTTGGGAGTAGGCCTGACGCTTGAAGGCACACAAGCAATGCACAGGCATTTCGAAGGCAAGAAGTACTCAATGCAGAGTCTGCAGCAGAGAGACCCCAGGAGATCCTGAGAGAGGCCAGACAGTCTTCATAGAGAAAGATAGCATTTGAGCTGAGACATGATGGATAAATTAAAAATTGCCAGGGAGAATAGTTGAGGGAGTGCATTTCAAAAAGGGATAGCAAGGACAAAGGTGTGCAGGCATGAGAGGACACGAGTGGGAGAGGGCTGTAGAAACGGTGATGGATTCAGCTAGAGGGTATTCATTTGACGGACAATGTCTGTGGGCCTGGGACTGTTCTGGGCGCGAACTCATTGAATCTTCACAACATCCCAATAACGTAACTACTATTATGACCTACATTTTATAGATAAGATATCACAGTTAAAGGAAAGAGGGGGCGGAAAGATTGTGAGAGCCGTGGTGGGGGAGATTATCCAGAGGCATGGCCAGGAGAACTTGGCTGAATACTAGGCTATCCATGGTCCCCTGTCACAAGGACTGATCCAGACGACCCACGGAGGAGGTTATCCAGCGGAGTGGGGAGGGGAAGGCAGCGGGGAATTGGGGGTAACAACTCATTGTTTGCCCACTAAATATTGTAACTCATTGTGGACAATTTAAAAAAAAGGGAAGTTAAGTGACTTAAAGTGAAATGTTTAAAGAGTAATATAGATAGAGCTCAAGCGCAGGGAATCTGGGCCCCAGGAGCCATCCATCTTCTCATCTCTCTGCACTCTGAGTTTCCTATGAGAAGCCATGGAGACTTGAATTTACCCTACAAACAATAAGATTTATTTAAGCCAAGGACAGACATGGAGAGTCTGTTGCCAGGAAGCTCACTCCAAGGCTTAGGGATGTATCTCTGTCGGTTGAGTGCTTACCTAGCATGAAGTCTCAGTTGGTAGACTGCTTACATAGCATGCATGAAGCTCTACGTTCAATTCCTAGCACTGAATAAACTGGGCATAACAGCACATGCCTGTAATCCCAGCACCTAAGAAGTAAAGGCAAGAGGATCACTCAGGCATCCATTTCATGTCAGGTGATACTTGAACCAAGACAGCTGCTAAGGAAAGAAGAGGATGGCTGGACAAGGGGCCAACAGAACTAGAATCTCCAAATGATGCCTGCTTTTCCTACTTTATTGCTATTTGCTTATTCTTTCATTCACCCTTTATCAAGCCTCACTAGATCCCAGGCTGACTGGTGGATGCCAGGATGCATGCTGCTTCTGTCCCAGAGCTAAGGAGGCCACTGATCAGAGCTGACCCAATACCACCACATGACAACAGGGCCTATCTTCAGCAGTATCCCCCCCACCCCCACACACTGCCTTTCCTGTGCACAAGGGGGCTTTCCTCTCTGTCCCCCAGTACAGAATCTCCTCCTCTTCATCCCACATCCCCTCTTCCCTTACTCCCTCTATCCCTCCTTCTTTTCCTTCCTGTCTTTCATTCAATAAACATTTACAGATTGCTGGCTTCTGCCAGGCCCAGACAGAGTGCAAAGGAAGCAAAGATGGATAAGACAAAGTCTTTCTATGAAGGATTTCAGGGAAGAGAAAGGAAGACAAATATAAGAAAGAACTACCAGAAATCTGTCTGGAGACCAGTGGGCATTGTGGTGGTCAATTATGGGTAGAGAGAGGGCAGGTTTTCTTTGAAAGACAACAGCTTTAGTAGCACTGAAGAATTAAGGAAAACCCTGAAATGTTCTGACAATTACAAACATGGGATTGAGTTTTCATGCCTGAGCTTTGATTTGCAGATGTGGATATACTAGCAAGTGCAGTCTATGTCGCCATGGATAAGTTATTAAACTTCACTGAATATGTTTCCCTTGGGTTGTGGGGGTGGCTCTGTGGAGAGTGTTGGTCACTCAATCATGAGGATCTGAGTTCAGATCCCCAGAGCCCACATAAAGCTAGATGCTGGAGTAAGCATCAA
>PVHP010005360.1:0-65626 GCA_004024765.1 Zapus hudsonius
GGTCCCAGTCACCGGCTCCTTCCCCCACTGAGCTGTTGACCAAAGTGACCCATGAGGTGCCAGAAACAAGACAGGATTCTGTCAAAGCTCTTGAATGCCCACTCCAGGCCTGAGGCAAGATCCTGTTTCTGAAGAAAACACAGAAAACCATCGATCAGCATCCTGAGACCCTACGAGGTCCAGAATGGTATCCAGACCCAGATGGTAATTATTGTAGTGCTGGAAGGCACTGCATAAGCTTCCAGGGGAAGCTGGTCAATGACAGCTGGAGTAAATAGAGACCACTGGCATGAAACAGTCTGCTGCCATTAGTAGGCTGTCCATACTTTCTCCTAGGAGAGAACAGCAAACCAAGAAAGGAGTACTTGTGCAATGGAGGCACCAAAGCCTGGAGGAGACAATCAACAGCTTTTAAATTCGGCCAAATATTCCACTTAGTGAGGGGGAGCCCTTAACTGTAACTGGGGACTTAGGGCGATATGCACTGGAAGCCCGACTCTGGGGCCCCAAGGAGAGATGCACTATGCTACTGAAAATAGAATCTAGCTAATTCAGAAATGTGTATCTCAGTTAACCTATTCTGATCTTACTCTCTGATGGAGATTGTTTGTATCTTTCAGAATGCAGTGAGAGAGCTGTGGCTCATCCAACCCCACCAACAAACCGCAGGCCAATAGCTGACATCCTGGCAAGAGATGAGCCAGACATACCGTGGAGGATCCATATGGAACCCCACAGAGAATGATGAGATGAGCAAGTGACCCACAGCCACAGGCAATCAGTCAACACAGGATAAGCCCGTGAGACAGACACCAATGATTTTCGACACAACCTAGTACAGAGACCCCCTAATTTTTCAACCATAAAGCAGCCTTGATACTCACCCACCACGACTCAGGGAACTGAGCAAAAGAGGGGTCAGAAAGATTGTGAGAGCCTTGGTGGGGGAGAATATCCAGAGACACAGCCCCCCTCGGTAGCAACATACTAGGGCTGGCAGAATTAGGCTGACTCCTAGTCTGTCCATGGTCCCCTGCCCCAAGGACTGATCAAGATGGCCCACAGAGGAGGATATCCAGCTGATTGGGATGGGGAAGAGGGGCAATGGGGAACTGGTGCTAACACTCATTGTTTGCCCATTAAATATTGTAACTTATTATGGACAATAAAAAAACAAAAACAAAAAACAACAACAAAAAAAGAGAGTGAGCCAACTAACACTTGTAAGGGGCAACTGGCTATGAATACCTTAAGTATCCTCTCAGCAAAAAACTTCCTCCAGCAAGGCTATACCTTCCAAACTATCACCAGCTGGGGGTCAAACATTCAAAATACTTGAGTTTACTGGGGACATCTGATTCAAACTACCACACACACACAAAGACAGGAAAGTGGGAAGAGGACTGGTTGAGAAAAGAGAGGGATTTAGCGGGCATGGGAAAAAAGGGGAATGGGGGTGAGTATGATAAAATGTATTACATACATATATGAAATTATCAAAATAAAAAAAATTAAAAACAGAGAATGAGTGATTTTTTTTAGCTAAATCTAGTGGCACACACCCACAATCCCAGCATTTAGAATTCAAAGACAGCCAACCTGGGCTACATAGTGAACCCCTATCAAGGAGCCAAAAGAGGGAGAGGCTATAGAAAAGGCTATTGTTATCTCTGGGATCACAGAGAACTTAATGTGTGCTATTGAGACCGCAGAATGACTTAAGAGGACTTGATACAATGTATAAGAGAAAAACATATCAAGCTGAAAAATGTGATCATACTTTAAAAGTGTCTGGAATGCTATCATGTAAGTAAAAGAGAGTGGACTGAAGTACAAGAAGAGCTAGCACCCATCTATAGAAGATATGGTAACAGATTTTTATTCTACTTGATGAACGCTTTCTAACAGCCAGAAGTGCCACAAACTGACATGAGCACCCATAACAGGAAGTCATTGGCTGTGGACTTCACACCCCTTGGAGAAAAGGGCACTTGCACACCAGCTCTTGAACTGGATAACCTTTAAGGGTTTCACCAAGCAAGACTCTTTTCCTTTAAAGTAGTTAATCTCATCCAAAATATATCAGTTTAGTGATGATTAACTTACCAGTTTAGAAAGTATAGAAAATAGCCAATTGCATAACAAATAACAAAATATTTTTCTTTCTTTGCGGTCTCTTCTTTTGGGGGGGATGATACATGCATGCTGTAGGGTAGTGTTGTGACTGTCCACAATTTCTGCCTAAAATCAGGATTTTTTTCTCTCCCTCAATGTGAGTTTCATTTTACAGAGGATTGGTTACTGACTTAAACAGAGGCTAGTTTCATAAGCAGTACTGATGAGGTAGCATTTGAGAGGTTTTCTCTTTTTTTGTTGTTCTTTTTATTTTTAACTTTTTATTGACAACCTTCATACATATAGACAACACACCGTGATCATTATATCCTCTCCCCACCCTACCTTTTCCCAAATCCCCCCTCCACTGAATCCCTTCTTTCCAACTAAGTTCAAGGTTGAGAGCCTTACTTCTGTATAGGCAAGCAGATGATATTTTAAATATCTTAGTTATATAACTTAAGGACATACACATCAAATATATACCCATGCAAACTCTGAGCGAAGAGACGGCAAACCTACTACAACTCTATTCCCTAGAAATATAAATACCCACATGATCAAAATGCACCTGCACCATTGGGTGCAGTGCACCGGTGAGTCCAGATGCTCTTTCTATCACACAGTGATGTAGTGAAGCCCAAGGTTTCATTATACAGTTTACAAACAATGTTACAGGTGAGAAATAAAAGGATTTTGTAACATTGAGTCACAAGCCATCAACATGTGTATAGAAATATCTCTTGGACATATAACCAAATATATATTTCTTATTATTAATGTGTATTTGCTGCCATTTTAAATTGTTTTATGTTCACTGTACATTGTAAGGACATTTTCATGCAAGAATATAATGTATTTTGAGCAGTAGCAGATACTGTGATTTCAAAAACTTGTGAAAATGACTGTGGCAAATCCAGGCTTTCAACCTTGAGTTCTATTCTACACACATTTCAATTCCCGGCTGATAATCCGAGGGTTCCAAAGACCTTTTACCTTTCACATCTTGATTATCACCTGCTTTGCCTCCCTTCCTCCTCCATGACTTCAGACTCAATTCTAAAGAACCTTGTTGCTCAGTGTGATGTCCTAGCTCAACACCAACTTTCTCAACCCAACCCTGCACTCTAGCCCTCCTGAGATTCAGATCCATGTTTAGCACTGGAAGAGTTCTCATTCGGGTCACCTGTTGACATCTCTGATAGGTATAGTTCACCTGTCCTGCTTTCCGCATCCTCAGCTGTAAGTCACACATCCAACTCAACTCTTCCCATGACCACACACAGGACCAGACCCTGGATACTCCTGCTCCTCCAACCTGGAATGGCATTTCACTTCCTTCATACAGTGTACAGCTGTGCTGCTATGCCTACTCAGACCTCAAATCAAAATCACCTTTTTAAAGCATTTCCTCAGAAATTCTCAGGGCTCTAAGATCCTTGCCTCTAGTATCTCAGAGCAGGTCCCAATCCAACATTATAACCATCTTTGTTCCTGTAGAAAGACAGCCTGTGCCACCCATAAAACTTAACTCTTCTGGTCTTTTCTGTGTTCATTCAGAAACATGGCCAGAAATCTTTTTGAAGAAGAGGATTTCAATTTACTCTACATTATATTATATATAGCATATATGTGTGGGGGAGCCTGCTGCACTTTAATTTTTAAATGTGTATTTTTTTTGACAAATTAAGACAAGTATCCCATTGCTTGGATACCATCTCCATGGGGAATATTGTTTGAAAACTATGTTCTTTTCCTTTCCCTTGTGTTATCCAGCTTCAATCCTATAGAGACTCCCAACTGATATTTCAGGATATGACACTAGAGTTCCCCCTGGGGCTGATATTTTTGGTTTTGTTTTATATATATATATATATATATTTATATTTTATATATATATATTATATATATATATATAAAACAGTTTTTATGGAAAAGTCAGCCTTTGTCTTTATTTTCCTCGCATGTCTCTTAGCACTTCTATTACTTTGTTCAGTTTCTCTCCAGATAGAATATGAAATATTTGAAGCTGAGAGGTAGATTCATTAATTGAATACTTTTTGTGTGTATTTCATGTTACATTCAGTCGTCATAGTGTGTATGCATTATTACCATTATTTCTCTTTAAGGCCAGCCAGTCTGAACATATCAACTAAGTACCTGCAAGGTACCAGCTGGGAATAAGATTTAGTCCTCCCTTTAAGGAACACACAATCAATAGAAAATTGACTCACAATCCACAGACACGAGACCAGCTTCCTCATTTATAGATGAAGACATGATGAAGGCTCTAAGAGTTTAAGTCTTCATGGTGAATTAGCTAGCAGGTCATAACCAGCCCTGAGCTTCATGTGACTCTGGTCATCCTTATCCTTACAACGCAGGATCATTGTATTTATTTATATTTAGTTCGAGGATGTGGTGAGGTGGTGAGGTTTGTTTGGAAGAAATATGCTTCCAAGCTGCTACAGGTGGGGTGGACAAGTCAAGGGCATGTTCAAACAAAAGATTCTATCCATTCAATTAGGAAATTCTTCCCCACCCTTTTCAAAGAAAACAGGAGAAGATGAGAAAGAAGGCATAAAATGAAAATAGGGGAGGAAGAGGAAGGTGGGGCAGAAGTGTGGTTTGAGGCAAACTATCAGTTATTTGGTGATTTGAAAAAATATATATGGGGCTGGGGAGATGGCTCAGTGGTTAAAAGCACTTGTTGAAAAGTCTGCCATCCCAGGTTCAGTATCCCAGTATGCATGTAATTCTAGATACTCAAAGTGGTGGTGCATGCATTGGAGCAAGAGACCTTGGTATGCCCATATACATCATGTTCGTGCACACAATGTTCACACATAGATGCATACAAATCAATAAAAATGTATATGCATATATGTTTGTGTATATGTGTTCATATGTGTCAGTGTGTATATATACATGTATACATGTATGTGGAGGCTGGAGGGCAACCTCAACTGTCATTCCTCAGGAATGCCATCCATGTTTTTTGAGACAGAATCTCTCACTAGCCTGGAATTTGCCAAGTGTGCTAGACTGACTGGCCAGCAAGGCCTGGGAACCCACCTGTCTCCACCTCCCCCACACTAGAACTGTAAGAGAATACCACCATGCAGGGATTTTTATGTGGGTTTGGGGGATAGAACTCAGGTTCTCTTGCAAGCACTTTACAAACTGAGCCATCTCCCCAGTGCTATGAAGTGATTTCTGACCTGAATCTACCATGTCCATAAGTGCTTGTTGTGATAGGAGCCAGGGTCTATGGAGACAGAAGGTTGTGTAGCTTGGGAGTCCTTCTTTAGAAGACCATAAAGTCAGAAGCATAGTGTATTAAGTGCCTTCTCATTGCTGCGACAAACACATGACCAAAAGCAGCTGATTTGAGGAAGAGATTTACTTTGGCTTATAGTCTCCAGGGGAAAGCATGGCATGAGCAGAGGTTGGAAATCACCTCTGTTAAAACACATGGAAAAGAGCAGCAGAAGAATGAGCCAAACTCTCGCAAGGGAAATCTGGCTATAACACCACTAAGCCTGCCTCCAATGACACACCTCCTCCAGCAAAGATCTACCTTCTAAATTGCCATCAGCTTGGAACCAAGCATTCAGAACACATGAGTTTATGGGGCACACTGATTCAAACCACCACAGTAGCAAACAGGAAGAAAGACCTGGGAGAGTCCTGTGTAAGTGCAAGGCTCATCAGCTTTGTGATCCCCTGAAAAGATTGATGTGTCAAAAACGTATGTGAAATAGCAAAGGCATTGAGTTCAGCATCTGCCTTGAATGCTGTGTTAGGCAAGGCAGAGGCATTCACTGAAACATGGGCATATGAACTAGGAAGTTGGGTGAGGATGAGAGTGAGGCAGGGCAGATGGTCATAGGAAATGGAAAGGTCAACTGCATAGGACCCAGAGTCTGATGCAAACAGCAAGATTACCCAAACACACCAAAACTGGATCCAACATGACTAACCTTGATGACCACAGATCCATACCATTAGCCTGGCAAAGTTGCCTGGCCACATCATACATCTGATGTCATGACATGGACAATAAAAAAAAATCTAATACATGGACAAAAAGAAGAAGAAAGTATTCTGGGAAAATCCTGACCCTTTCTTCACTTTAACTCATGAGCAATCATTCCTTCCACTGCAGGTTGTCCATGAAATGAGCTCCTCAAAATCCCAGCAATGCCATCATGCTGAAGTCTGCCCCCCCCCCCGGGTGTATAGTAGTATCCTCTTCTTCAGTCCTCCACCCCCTAGTAAATGAAAATTACTGTTTCTTTTCATGCATTCTATACTTAGTCGCATGGAAATGTTCATCGTTTTAGTAATTTGTGAATTCATATCTGTGTTCTGAAAATGATCAGAGAAAATAACAAAGACCGTCGCAAGGGTGTCCAAAGTAGAGCTGGAAATATTTTAAGGGACTGGAATGGTAATAAGACAAAAATTCTCTCCAAAGAGCACAGAGAATTTAGGGGTGATCATAAGGTTTTGGGGAGAAGCAGCAAGAAATGATGGAAAAATGACAGTGGTAAAGAGACCTGTTATATTTTATTTTTTCATTGTTTTTGAGATTTAGCCCAAGTTCACCTCAATCTTATGTTCCTCTTAGCCTTGTGAGTTCTGAAATAGTAGGCATCAGCTATCACATCTAGTGAGGGGATGAGGGGATCTCTGATTTTTTTTCTTTTTTCTCTCTCTCTGTATGCATGTTTGTAGGTATGCATGTGGTTCATGTGGAAGCCAGAGGTTGTTGTCAGGACTCTTTGTTAGTCACTGTCCACCTTATTCTTTGAGGCAGGATCTTTCACTTAACCTAGATCTCACTGAATCCACTACAGTACCTTACTGGTGAGTCCCAGGTTTTCTTGTCCTTTCTTCCCAGCACTGGGATTACATGTGCATGCTACAATATATGGCATTTTTTATGTTTGTGTTGGAGATCCAAACTCAGCTCCTCATGCTTACACAGCAAGCACTTGACCACTGAGCCATCTCCCAGACAGATGTGAATTCCTGATGAAATCCTCCAATCACTGAAAGGAATGAGCTCTGCAGAGCCTCATTTGCAATAGCAAAAAGGGAGGGAAGGTGGGAAGAGCCTCCAGGCTAGATGTGCCAAGTTCCCTTCTTCAGGAATGTGACTGGGTTGAGCTGAGAGCTGGAGAGGAGGAAGAAAGAATCTCAGTTAGTTCAATTATCAAAGGCGCTCTTGAAGTTCATTGTCTGGCATGTACTCGATACAGAACAACAGAGAATAATAATCTGGCAAAGGAAAGTCAGGCTTTGGATCACTGGGGGACAGCTACATCACCTCACTGGACATTTTATTAATGAGCTGTCCCCAGGTCCACTTTCTCCTTCTCTTGAGCACACAGCAGCACTAGAGCTCAAAGCTTCTCCTGCAATTAAGTGTGTTAATGAGTTCTGCTCAGTCAAAGGTCCTTAGAAAGAATGCTTCCCATGAGAAGTTGCCCCAAGTGCCTCCCATGTGAAATCGTCCACACCCTTCCCACTCTGATGACAATCTTGAATGTCTCATGTTAAAATGAAGGTGCCAGGAGGAGAAAGGAATCCACCTCCCAGAAGTACCTCTTGTAAGAAGAAAAGAGATGTATGCGTATCAGGAATACCTATTTTGGGCACATGTATAAATATGTCCTGTTAACCCACCAGATTTGGGTTTGTCATTTTCAAAGATTACATTGTCCTAATTCAGGGTTCAACTCACTATGACCCATGAGTCCAATCCGTCCTGACACTTAATTCTGTATAGCCCATTAGAAAGATTCTCAAATCTTTACACTTTTAAAAAGAGTTATTAAGGAAAAATCATAAGCGACAGGGGAAATATATGGTCCCCAATGTCCAAAATATTTACGTGTGTATGCATGTGCCTGTGTATGTGTGGTATATATTACAGATTTGCCCTGTCATTTAAAAAAAAAGTAGAACAACAGAGACTAGGGTTGCCCTTTTAGTAATTTAAAATCTTAGTAATTTAAAATTTCCTCAACCCCCAAAACATTCAACATTAGTCAGTTAAGACCAGCTTCTCCCTGGGAGATGGGAAACACCACAGAGAATTTCTAGGCCTCCTGTGTGTGTGTGCTTGTGTGTGTGTGTGTGTGTGTGTGTGTGTGTGTGTGTGTGCATGTATGGTGGCCAATGTTGAGAGGACTGTACAGATAACACATTAGAGAGGTGCAGAGACTCTGCATCTCTTGAGTACTAGTTAACATATATATCAGTCAGGGTTCTCTAGAGAACCAGAGCCTAAAGAATGAATTGTAGTAAAAAGGGGATTTATTGAATTAGCTCATGGCAGTTCCACAATAGCAATCTGCAAGCCCAGGAGTCAAGGAATTGGTAAACCACTCAGTCCGCAGCATTCCCAATCCAGCACTGAAGGCCTAAAGGTTTCCTAGGAAGCCGATGGTCTTCAGTCCACACTGGAAGGCTGAGGAAATTCATTGCAATGCCGATGAAGGATAGATGAGCAGAGTGGATGCATGTCCAAGTCATGACAAGTACCAGCGGCCAGGCAGGCAGGAGAGATTTCCTATTCCTTTATGTAGCCTTAGGGTGGAGTCTTGCAACCCTTTCCTAGACTTGTTGATGTCCCGAGTCTCTGAAATTTCCTTCCTGCACTGCCCTCCCAGGAAGGGATGTTTGTTTCTAGCCAACATGACTTCCTGAATCCCCTGAGCCTCCTTTTTCTTTTTAATTCAGAGGAAATCTGCTTTACAACATTCAAGATTACTGTGGATTGCTAACAGGCCAAGTTGACAACAAAATTTAATCATTGCAAGTCCACCCACCTTTGTCAATTTGACATCAAACCATATCTCATTATGTCATACTTAATTTCTAAATGAAGACAATAACAAAATCATAGTACTGCCTAATATGATATAAATATCCCATGTACAACTGGAAACACATAATCTCCCCCAACAGAAGGTGAGGTCCCTTGAAGAATGTTTAGTCTCTAATATCTAATAAGTTAAATATAAGTTCAACAGTGGTTAACTAATGATATAATCTCAATTAGTATTAATTACATATAGAGAAATAGAGAAAAAAACAAAGACATTAGTGTACATATGCACATTCTTTGCAAAATAAGACACAATAAGCCCAGAAAGTTCTGATTCTTTCCTTTTCCACATGTTGGGCCCATGTATAAGCTGCATCCCTGCCACCATGGCCACTTTGTTCATGGGCCCATTGGGCAATGACAGCAATGACCAAGCAAAGAGGTTGGCCACTATCCACAGAATGGGTCATTTCATCTACTTGATTATTAAAGTCATCCTTTGATGAGGTCATCTTCTGATGAACATTAACATGGAACACAAGTATTCTTATATCCTTTTCCCACTTAGAGAGGTCTATCCACATAGTTCTCCCCCAAATGTCTTTCTCACCAATTTTCCAATTGTGCTCTTTCCAAGTCCCAGACCATCCAGCCAAACCATTGGCCACAGCCCATAAATCAGTGTACGACCACACATCTGGCCATTTTCCTTCCAAGCAAAATGTACAACCATGTGCACTGCCTGAAGTTCTGCCCATTGGGAAGACTTCCCTTCACCACAGTCCTTCAGAGTTGTCCCAGAAAACACTCTGCAATGGTGCAGCTATCCACTTCTGGGAGGTGCCTGCATAACGTGCTGAGCCATCTGTGAACCATGCTTTAGTCCTCTCCTCCTCAGTAAGTTGATCATAGGGCACACCCCATGATGCCATAGGGATATGCTTGGGGACAGCAGGCATCATAACAGGAGTAGCAACCACAGGCATTCAGGCAACTTCCTCATGCAACTTGTATCCTCAGGGCCTGCTCAGGCTGATCATGTATATAACACTTGCACTTAATGATGGACTGTTGCTGTGCATGGCCAACTTTATGGCCTGGTGGGTCAGACAACACCCATCTCATAATAGGTGGCTCAGGTCTCATAGTAACTTGATGGCCCATTGTCAAGCATTCAGTTTCCACTAAGAACTAATAGTAGGCCAAGAGCTATCTCTCCAAGGGAGAATAATTGTCTACAGATGACGGCAGGGCCCTACTCCAAAATCCCAAAGCCTCTGGTATAATTCATCTATGGGGGCCTGCCAAAGACTCCAGACAGCACTCCTATCGGTCATTGACACCTCAAGTACTATTGGATCCGCTGGATCATATGGCCCAAGTGGCAGAGCAGCCTGCACAGCAGCCTGGACCTGTTGAAGAGCCTCTTCTTGTTCTGGGCTCCACTGAAAACTAGCAGCTTTCTGAGTCACCTTGTAAATGGGATGAAGTAACACACACAAGTGAGGAATCATGGGACCCACTGTCAGTCAAACATTTGCCAAAACTCTATTGATCACCTGACCTCTGTAAGCACCTACTTTAAATGGAGATCCACAATGCTGTTTTGGGTCCCTTGGAATCAATGTCAATTCAGAGCCAGTGTCTAATAGGCCCAGAAAGGCCTGATTATTTCCTTTTCCCCAATGTACAGTTACCCTATCAAAAGGCCATAGTTGGGCTGGAGAGATGGCTCAGAGGTTAAGGCACTTACCTCCAGTGCCTAAGGCCCAGGGTTCAATTCCCCAGGACCCACATAAGCCAGACCCACATGGTGGTGGCCCTGGTGCTCTCTCTCTCTCTCTCTCTCTCTCTCTCTCTCTCTCTCTCTCTCTCTGCTTGAAAATGAATAAATAAAATATTTTTAAAAAGGCCATAGTCCCTCTGAGGAAGGATAGGACTAAACTTAACATTGAAACATTTAGGGGTTGCAGAAGGGTCCTTACTCAAGGGGACCCAGTCACCCCTTTATTCAAGGGGCTCTGGATCTGTGAACTAGCTCAAGTCCAGGAATTGGTTACGAGGTCTTGATTCTCTGTTACTACAATGCACAGTGTAGCATTTCATTCCTTTGCTCTGGAACCTTTCTGCATATACAGATCAAGCAGGAACTTAATAGGTTTCTCATGTATTTCCCTTCTGGGAACACCATGATTAATCACCCAGTACCAAAGGTCTACACAAATCATACTATCATGAGCATTGGTGCAGAGTCCCTGTTGGCATCTGTTGAGTACTAGTTAACATATTTCATGAGGAAATTCCTTAATCTCAGAAGCCAGACAAAGAACTATGGAGGAGAAGTAGAAGAAACAATCCCAAGAACTAAACTAATTCCAGGATGGAATTCCCACCAATCAGAGTGAGAACCTCACAATACCAACATATCTGCTGGAGCACTCAGAGGAGGCTGCCGTAACCACAGGGCACAATGACTCTGACAAAAAGCTGATCGAGTCATACCTAACAAAATTTAAAAACAAGTTCCAAGAGGATTAGATATTTTCTATGTAATCATCTGCCATCTCCATCTCCAGAACAAAATTCAAGTAAGTTTGTAAGAACAAAAACAAAGATGGGCATGGCAGATTGAAGCTAGAGGATCTTTCAAGTTCAATGCCAATATTTCATAGTTAATGACCTATTTGGAGGAAAAAAAAACACCAAAATAACTACAAAACACTTAGAATGTCAGGCATCCAATAAAAATTACCATGCCAATTGAAAATGTGGGTAAAGGGCTTGAACATGTGAAAGGATGTTCCACGTGATTAAGGTATAGGATGGGAGCTGAAGAGATGGCTCAGCGGTTAAGGCACTTTCCTGCAGAGTCTAAGGACCTGGGTTCACTTCCTTAGTGCCCATGTAAAGCCAGATGCACAAAATGGAACATGCATTTTGGGGTTCATTTACAGTGTGTAGAGGCCCTGGCACATTCATTCTCTCTGTCTCACTCTATCTGCCTTTCTCTCTTTCTCTTTCTTTCCCTTTTTCATCAATCAATCAATCAAGATATTAGGATATTTACTTTAAAAAATTTTTTATGTATTTATTTGCAAGCAGAGAGAGATAAAAAAAAGAGAGAGAGTGAAAGAATGGACGCACCAGGGCCTCCAGCCACTGCAAACAACTCCAGATGCCCGTGCCCCTTTGTGCATTTGGCTTCATTTGTGTACTGGGGAATTCAACCCAGAACTTCAGGCTTTTCAGGCAAGTACCTTAACTTCTGAGCAATCTCTCCAGCCCAGAATGTCTAACTTTAACACCACCATAGTGTGACTGTGTGCTCTAGGAAGATGCGACCTTCTGGAAGCAGAGCCAGTTTTAAACTAGAGTACCTTGCCGCGCAGGCATGGCAATAAAATGAACAGCACAATACAGTAGTGTGTAGTTACTGTGCTCATTTCTGTGACAGAGTCAACTTAAGACAATTTAAAAATATGCACATTCTTCATGTAGATCTGACAAAAAGCAGTGATTGGGAACCATTCTGCAGCCTGAAAGCTGTGCCATCTTGAAGTTTTCTCTGCCAAATGAATTATTCCTTTACTTTTGAATTTAACCTTTTTCAAGTTCTCAGGACATAGACAGAATGCAGCCAGATTCTTTGTCAGAATGTAACACCAACAGATTTTATGACAGTTCTTGAGAGAGCCCTTGCTCCTTCCCAGAAACGTCCTGAGCCAGCCTTGCTGTTACTTTTCTCTCATCATTGTGTTCCTCCAAACTCCCAACAGAATGGGCACTTAAGCTCTGTTTATAGTATTTCTGGGCTTCTCTACCTTGAATGCCAAACTCTTCCACAATCCTCCGGTGAACCGGTTCTGATGACCTAAAATCACATGGTCAAGTTTATTACAGCCATGAGCCCACTCCTATGGCCAATTTTCTGTATTAGTTAATTTTCGTTTGTTGTGGTAAAAAAAAAAGTACCTGGCAAAACCAACTTTAAAAATGAATGGTTTATTTTAGCTTATGGTTTGAGAGGATTATTTCCATCATGACAGGGAAGGCATGGTGTCTTGAATATAAAATGTCAGGGAACAATATGTGTGTGTGTGTGTGTGTGTGTGTGTGTGTGTGTGTGTTCTGAATTAGCAGAGTTCAACTGGTCTTGCCCGAAGTAATTGTTTAAGGAATTTCTTGGAATCAGAGATCCTTGTCTCTCACTCATGTGATGCTGACTGCTTGCTCTGCTCACTCACATATTGCTAGATTTTCTATTCAATAAAACAGCAAGTGAATGCATGCTGGGGAGACGTTTCATCGGCAGCAGAAGCAGTGGCCTCCCTCTTGGTTTTAAATGACTCCAAGAGTCAGCGTTATTATTTCAAGTCACCATCACAATTGGGTCACTCATGTTTGAATACTTGATTCTCAGTTGGTGGCACTGTTTGGGAAATTTGTGGAGCCTTGCCGGAGGAGGTATGTAACTGGGGGCTTGCCTTAGGGTGTTACAGTAGAGCCCTGCTTGGTGCTTTTGTGCCACTTCCTCAATGCTGATGTGAAGCTGTGAGGCCAGTGGTTTGCTCTTGCCATGCTGTCTCCAAAATGATGAAGCATCCCCTCAAAACTGTATGCTGAAAATACATCTTTTCTTTCCATGGGTTGCTTTTGGCTGGGTGTTTAGTTCCAGCAATGAAAAGTTAATAACTATAGAAAGTATGAAGGCAGAAATGGGAGGGAGCTGGTCTCATTACATCTGAGGTCAGGAAACAGAAAGAGAGGAATTCTGGGTATTCAATTTCTCCTATTTTCCCTTTATTTAATACCAGACCTCAGTCATTGGGATGGTGCCACCCACATTCGGATGGATTTTTTCCCTCCTCAGTTAAACCTGTCTGACAACACATTTCCACCTATTTCCTCACACATTTCCAGAGGTGTGTCTTCTGGATGATTTCAAATCCATTCAAGTTAACAAAAGAGATTACCCATCACAAGTAGATAGTAAATTCTTGATAAACAGGCTGTTAACATTATTGTGTGGAAGCAGTGGAGGGGTTACCAATCCTGGCCACAGCTGCACTCAGTCTTGGTTGTATAGCTGATTTTGAGTGATTTGTGTTTCCTGGAATTAACTCCAATTAACTCTTTCATTTCCCAAGCTGGACTTGACAGGCTCTTTGATCTGTCAGCTCTTTCCCTAGTTGAGATGAATTGATGTTTCTTTTATGTCTCCCCAGGAAAATCATGTAGCACTGACTGTACTAAGTTTTGGTGAGAACATGGAGCAACTGGAACTCTTACATACTATTAGTTGGAATGCAAAACTGTGTGGTATTTCTGAAAACTGACAACACTGATCATGTGATTGAGCCATAAATTCTAGGTGTTGACTCAAATGGAATGATCCTTTATATCCCACAAAGATTCAAGGATTTCCACATGGATACTCCGTAGCAACTTTTGAATAATCCTGAAATGAAAACAATCAAATGTCTATCAACAGGATGATGAAGAAACACATTATGGCAAATGTATATGCATTAGTTTTCTAAGACTACCATAACAAAATAACTCAGATCAGGTGGCTTATCTTGTGAGGCTGGAGAGATGGTTCAATGGTTAAGGGCACTTGCTTATAAGTCTGATGGCTCTGATTTGATTCCCCAGTGCCCACTTAGAGACAGATGCACAAAGTGGCCCATTTATCTGAAATTTGCAGTGGTAGGAGGTCCTGGTGTGCCCATTTCTCTCTCTCTGTCTCTCTCTCTGTTTCTCTTTTTCTCTGTCTGTCTCTCTCTCCTTATAAGTAAATAATAAAAAGAAATTATTACCTTGAAGTTCTTAAGGCTAAAAGTTTCAGGTTTGACCAGGTTTGCTTCTATCTGAGACTCAGCCTTGTCATGCAGGTGGCTGTCTTCTCTTTGTGTCCTCACTTGATCAGATCACGGTGCCTATACTTGATCTCTATGTGTGTCCTATCCTCCTATTCCTATGAGGACACCAGTCAGATTAGTGCTTCATCCTACTGGCCTCATTTTACCTTAATTGCATCATTAAAGTCAAATGTAGTCATTTGCTGTATTGGGTTCCAGGGCTTCATCATAGGAATTCTAAGGGGATGCCGTCTATCATGGAATTCTACCAGCAACAAAGGATGCTTCAACATGGGTGAACCTCAAAATAACCTTGCTGGTGAAATAAGACAAGAAGGAGTGCATGCTGTATGATTCCATTTGTACAAAATTCTAGAATCTGACACTACGATACAGTAGTAACATAGATAGGAGATCACTTGTTGCTTTGGTCTAAGAGGGAGCTGGCTGGGAGACAGCTAGGAGGATTGCAGAAAGGCAGGAGGAAACTCTCTGGGGTAACAGATGGGTTTCAAGATTGTAGGTGATTCATGGACATATGTATGTCAAAATATGCCAAGATGTACATTTTAAATGTATATGGCTTATTACACTCCAATTATAGCTATTATACCTTGACAAAATTTGTTAAGAGACTTTTATCCTGTTACAGTTCTGTTTATAAGCCACGGCTGGCTTAAACTGCCACTGCTACTTAATAATAATCGCCATCATATGACAACTACCTACAGAAGCTTCCGGTTAGGATGAATCACCACTATTTTTGTTTTTATCTCTGCTGAGCACCTACTGTTTTACCCGTATTGACAAGCTTCATTCATCTGGAAGAACCTTCAATCCTTGGTTACTGGTTTTGCCTTGGGATGAGGGATAAAGACCACTCTTGTGGACATTGTTGATTGGATGATGAGTGAGCAGCTGAACAGAGTTGAACCAATCAGATTACTTCCTTGGGGGTTTTCCTTACTAAAACAGGGACTAGTTAACCTGAGCTGAAGAGTGAAGGTAGGAGATGAATACTGGAAGTGTTCATTTTTCTTCCTGATGAGGAAGTAAGTCAATGTGGGCTGAGAAAGAATAAAGCAATGGTGTAGAGAGAAATGATGGGGAGCAAGAGAGCTGTCATTGTGTGGGGTTCTGCTACCAGTTCTAGGGGTTCCCAAGATCCAGTGACATTCCTAGTCTTTTCATCCATCTCCCAGCCTCCATGGTTCCTTTTACTTCTTAAGCTAATGATTTCCTAATTATCAAGCTAATTTAAGTAAGGCTCTTATCTTGTCAAACATGGCCAGCAGTTTATTGCACAGTTAAGAAATCTATTTTGATTGCTCTTTTTTTTTCAGTGACAAAAATCCTGACATTGCTCTGAGTAAATAATTGGATAATTCTGACCAAATCAACAATTTCACTTAATTTAATGCATGCTTATCAAATACCTTCTAAATCCAAGGTATTTTATCACATGCTGAGAGACATTCTCATCTAGAGCATATTTAAACAGGCACTTTTAAATTTGAGACTTCCTACTGTAAATAATTTTGTGGTAAAACTCCCATGTGTGCATTGCTGGAAAAAAATGAGATGGATCCCCAAATTATGCTCATTAGAAATATGGGAGTGAGGGGGAAATGCAAAGTGCTTAGTGATCCTTCATTTTCTTAGAACCCTCTGGATTCCAAATCAACTGTGGGCTGCAGCTGGCTCCCTGCTTCATCTTTCATAGCAACGAACACCATAGTCAAGAGAAAGCTTTTTGGCTTAAGGAATTTTAATTTAATAAGATTCTTTGAGTTCAGTCACCCGTTTCTGGTTCTCAAACCACAGGAAGTGCAGATGGGCGAAGTGCCGCCACTTTTCTTTTGTCTTCTGTCTTGTTTTGTTTCATGTGTCTGGTTTTGTTTTTATCTTCTGTTTTGCCCATGATAGCTGATCAGTTATTTTCTCAGTCATTTGGAAGTAGAGGGCTCGTTTTCTATAAGGCGGCGGTGCTTTAAGGTGAGGTGGATGACAGTCCCTCCGCTATCTCATAGGAAGCTCAATGGTCCTTGAGGAAATGTCCTTGGGAACAATCAGAGCAGGGCAAAATGCAAAGCAAGTGACAGCCTCTACTTTAGCCTTCCAAGTACCTGGGATTATAGGCCTGTACCAACAGGACCAACTAGGATGATTTATTAAAATTAATAAATTAATATAAAGTGCATGTTATTGAGAAGGTTTTAAGGTTTCTGGTTTTGGTTTCAAAATGAGCACAAATGTATGTCTTCACCTTGGGTTGAGTAAGACCTAACCAGAGCTACTCCTAAGCCATCCATCCAGGTGATAAACTCGGTGTTACAAATGCAAAATATAATTCTGTACCATTGGTCACAGTACAGGAGCTGACTTTTGGCCCCAGTGAACTATCTCCCTTTTTCATCCTTCTATCTCTCCAGTTAGCCTCGGAATTTAGCTCATACGCATATTACCATCACCCATGACAGCTGAATGTTTATTCCACACTTATCCTTCAAGGTAGCCTTGGGAACAGCTTGACATGTCAGTGGATGAGGTATAGTCCTTGGTGTAACTGCTGGTCCTCCTTTACTTGGGCTGGACTATATTGTAGTTTCACGTTTTACCTATAAAGAAGCAGACTAAATTTACTCCGTGTGTTCCAAAGGGGTGTGTGAAGGTTTAATTGATGCATTTACAGGGATCCTTTTTAGGAAGTGATTTAGGAAGGATTGGCATGGGCTGAAATGTGAAACAGGACAGACCAACTCTGAGACTTAGTTTACTTATTTGTAACATAGGAATAATGTAGTCATAATGCCAATCTCAGAGGATTATGACAAAGATTAAAAACCTGATAACAAATGAGAACACATCAAGTGCTGAAGCTGATAGCTACAAGAAATTCATGGACTGTCACAACCCTACCCTGGAGCCCCAGCTTTCAAGTCAAAGTCTTTCCTGCCTCATTGCTTTGTCAGTTCTTTCGTCTGTCCCACCTCCGATCCCCAGGGGCTTTGGCTCTCCTGCCTCTCATGTCAGACGCCTAGCTTTCAAGTTCTTCTTTCACTACACACGGTTAACAACTAGCAGGTACACTTAAAGAACAGTCTCATCGATTGTGGATTTCAGATGTCTGTAATTTTAGCTGTATGCACCTGGGTGGGGTGAGAAAAAGCCAGTAAGTGGGTATTCATTTTACCTCACTTACCTACCCATCGACCACAAGGACTGGTAATAACAGGGTTGATACTTCGAATATTGAGCCACTGATTATTTTATCAGGATGGACTCTGACCGAAAACAAGTATTCGGTGGACAGTGTGTGCTAGTTGGATGTTAACCATGGTAAATCATTTTTACAGACCCTGCACTCTTGCACTGTTAAGCAGTTCACTTTTGCAATAGTAGTTACGGGGTGGTAGAAAGAACCAGGGACTTGATCTTACATTCATATCCTGCTCTTTTGTTTTCTAGCTGTTGATCTTGGCCTCTTCTTCTCATTTCCAAAGCAAAAGTTAAAATACTTCATAGGGTTGGTTTATTTTAATCAGGCTCAAAAGAAATTTCTACATGGAGATACTTTTTCATGAGAAAATGTGTTAGAATTAATAATTATAACTCAGGCATTCAGGCATTCCATTTTTTACTGCATAAACAATAATGCTCCAAGGCTATAGATTAGGAAAGACTGAAGATTTAGTATATGATTATTATGTCAAGGCTTAGCAGAATGGCATATAATGTTTACTTCTGGGTGTCCTATGTCATGGCTAAAGAACCTTTGAACTCTCTCCCAATTTATGCTTTCAGGGCTGGAATTTTTATTAGGTGATTTGTTGGGGGTATTTATGGTTGTCATTGCCTGACCCACCAAACTCACTAGTGGAGTGCTTTCTCAAGGATTGTTAACAGTTACCCATCCTCTTGACCAAGTCTGCCCTGAATCTGTGAATGGTCTGAAGAAGGAGACAGATGCCTTTTTTGGCTTTGGGTTTCCTGTGGCCCCACCCACACCAGCTCTTATTTGCTTCTTTTCCTTGCTCACTCAAGGTTGACCTGTCATGCCATGTTTGATATTTATATTTCTGGAAACGGTTAGCCACATTACTAAGCAATAAGGTTGCAAATTCCAGTCTCCCTTGTAATCCGGGTCAGATGTTGTCCTGGGAGTGGGTGGGAAGCTAGAGAGGCCAAGTCTGAGTTTGTTGTACTCAAGGGCAGATGACAAGATCATGCCTGGCTGCCTACAGTAGTCCCAAAGGACCTACCGAGATTTACTTAGAATTTTTTCTTGTCCGATTTAAATTCATGCTCACTTGAAATATTCAACTATTATTAGTATTCCACATTGAATGGAATTTGCCTTAAAACATTAAATATCAGTTTAGGAAGGAAAATAAGAGATTATCTAATCCACTTCATTCTTTAGCAATGAGGGAATGCATAGGGCACAAAACCACATGCCTAGAGCCACTGCCCTGCTGTGCAGACTAAGTCAGGGCTGAGGAGTCCAGCTTTCAGATGCTAAGCCAACTGCTTCTCCAAAATCCCTTTGTTCTGATGTTCCCTGTTGGCTTCCTGCCTCTGTTTGTTCTGAAGAATTGTATTCCCTGCATGCACTTTCAGGGGCATTAGTCACATAAAAGATCATAGGGTGCTCAGAATGTGGCAAAAGCCTATGGGAGAAAGGAAAGGGTTAGGAAAGAAAGAAAAGATTTTGAAACCAACAGAATTGATACTAGTACACCAACACTTCTGGGATGTTGAAGTTCATCTTTGGGCTGGCTCAGAACAGTGGGTGACTGTCCCTGTGCTCCTCCCATGCACCTAGAGCCAGAGATAAGTTCAGGTTGAAGGCCTTGGCTACATCTCCCCTCTGGCCTTTCATACCATAGCAGGGTCTGGATAATAATCTCTGTATCTGGCTAGTCAGTTACATGTTCCTGACATCAGGTAATGGAGAGAAACAGGGATAGAAATCCAACTGTGGAACAGATCAGCCACTTTCAGGAAAGAATAGAAATGATATTAGTGGAGGAATTCATTTGCTTTCTCATTCAGATGTGCAATTCACCATGGCAGACAAGGCAACTGGAGCTTGAAGCAGCTGGTCACATTGAGTCCACAGTGAGGAAGGAGAGAGAGAAAGAGAGAGAGAGAGAGAGAGAGAGAGAGAGAGAGAGAGAGAGAGAGAGAGAGAGAGAGAGATGCTGCTCAGCTACCTCTCTCCTTTTCATCCAGTCCAGAACCATAGTCCATGGAATACCAATATTTAGGGTGAGTAATCCATCAGGGGTTGGTTGACACTCATTTAAACCTGATGCAAGAAGTGGTGCAAACATCTGGTGTTCTTTCACATTGGCAAGAAGTTCTGACATGCCCCCTACACACACACATACATGCACACAATTAAATAAATATTTTAAAAAATGAAAAAATAATTAAAAAAAGATAATTCCTCACAAGCATGCCCAGAGGCTAGTTTCCAAGGTGATCATAGATCCTGTCAAGTTGACAATATAAACCATCATAGTGCATATCCCAGTAGGTTTGGTGGGCACCTGCTGGGAGTTTCAGATCCTTGTGTCCTGGGACAATGAATTAGACAGTGACACATGAATAGTAGCAGAAGCAGAGAGCGTTTATTAGGAAAGAACACGTTTCCTTGGTAGGAAACAAACTCATGCAGAGAGAAAGATCAGGAGCTCAGTGGCTCCAGGCACCAAAGATAGAGATTTTTATAGGTCATGTGCATAGTGAGGGCTTTCTCAGAATTGCTGTAGTTAGGTGTTGGCCTTGGTGTGTGTGGGATTCCAATCTCTTTCTGGCTTCTTTCACATGCTAATTTGCATCTCTTGTGTAAGGTATTTCTGACTTGGCTCTTCATCCTATTGTCCTGCCTCAACAGGATAAGAGATCAGGTTGGGCAGGAAATGGAGAGGCACATGCCCAGTGGCTTGTCCAGACACACCCACACTCACACACAGGAGGGGTGAGAGCCTTCAAGGCTAGGCTGCTATGCAAAGCAGTCACTGCCTGCCTGGCAAGGCCACTTCCTTCTAGAGGAACTCCCCATCTAAAGTAAGGATCAGGGCTGTGGTCCTTAGGGTTGCCTAACCACTGGGATTTCCTATGCCTCTTGTTCTCCAAGCAGTTCCTGAATCCCTTGGCTGAGTACCTGGCTTAGGAAAGGAAGGATTTGGAATCATGGGGCCAGCTCTGTCCTGTGTGTATGTGTGTGCTTTCTTGTGTGTGTGTGTGTGTGTGTGTGTGTGTGTGTGTGTGTGTGTGTGTGTGTGTGTGTGAAGCACACCATGTATATGCATATGTGTGTGTGTGGAGACCAGCAGCCAGCATTGGGGTCTCCTTGAGACAGGGTCTCCTGTTAAAACTAAAGTTCACTTATTCCGCTAGACTTACAAGCCAGTATGCCCAGAGATTCCCTGTCTCTGCCCCATTCCCCAGCACAGGGATTACATGTCTACCCTATCAATCCCAAGATTTTACATGGGCACTAGGGATTTAAACTCAGGTCTTCATGCTTGTACAGCAGGCACGTTATCCACAGGGCCATCTCCTCAGCCTAGCTTTATCAGCTTGACCAACTATTTTTTATCTGTGAACTCAGTAGGTCTGTGGAAAGTGTAAGGGTCTCGGTTCTACACCTAGAGCACCTAGGTTTGAAATCCTTGCTCTGTTGTATATTTATCCTGTATTGTTAGACAAGTTATCTTATACCTTTTCACATCAATTTCCAACCTGTGAAACAATGATGATCATAGTTCTTCCCTATGTTTATGAAGACTGAATTATAACTCAGAAAAAAAGCATTACAGGTGAGATGTCTGTACCACGACGTGGAACATTTACCTGGTACAAAGTTGACACTCAGTGAACAGTGTTGGGCTATATGAAAATGCTTGTGGTCCATGGATTCCTTGGTGGGGGGGGGGCATTGTACACTAACACCCGAATTCATCCACATGGCTGGGTGGACTGAGTCTTGAGACAGTGGTGAACTGATGAGAGGAAGAACTCTCAGGAGACACTTGCAGTGAAGAGCTCATTTATTATTTCTGGAGGGTGTTTTTATTTAGGAGGGAAAAGGAGGGGCAGGGACATTAGCAGCAAGGGGATTGGCAGGGGCAGGGAGGTCTGTGAATGTTTCATGAAGGGATTGGCAGGGGCCAGTAACCTGTCTATGCCTGGTTTGCACAGATAAATTGGGGGACTCTCAGCTCCAAATGGTGGGAATTACATACTTTTAGGCATGTAGAGGAGCTGTGATCTTTAAACTTTTTTATTGCCTGGGCTTGTTAGCTGAGGTATGTGAGCTCCAGTAAACTCAGGTCTTAAGGTGCCTGGGCTTATCAGGGTTTGCTGAGGCCTATCAGGAGCTGGAGTTTTTAGGAAAAAAGTAGAGACTGCAGCAGCCAAACTCCTGCTGGTCTCAAAATGAGAATGAGATTATTGGGGTTTCAGGCCAGCCTCAACTTTCCTTTAACCCTATGTTCTCTGTGCCTCTCAGCAGGGTCCCACAAATGCTGATGAACCTTGCTGATATGTGAGCCCATGGGAAGCAGCACATAAAGGTTGAAGAGACTTCAGGGAAAGAGACAAGCTAAGACCAGTCTTCTGCAAGGCCAGAATGTAAGTCAGGGCCAGGTGAGGGAGGCCCTTGTGCTAACATGGTGAGTAATCACTCACACAGAGCCAGTGTCTATCAGTAATGATGAAGACAGCTTTTCTTATCATTTCTAGTCAGCTCTGGAAACCAAGTAGATTTTGAAAACCTACATTGTTTGAAAACTTCCCAAGTGTAGAAGTACAACTCCGGAGATACCATCTGTTTCCTATTTTCAGAACTCTGTGTTCCTTTGGTCTGGGCACAACTGACTCACTTCGTGGTGCTCCTGTGTGTGGCCCAGTGTCTTGTCATTTCCAAAGAAACCAGACAGCAGGTTTTGTGTGCATGAGAAATGTGTGGTGCAGAGCCTTTGGAATCAGTAAGTCTGTCTAAGGATTTGATTAATGTGATTCACTTGGGGGAGGGATTATGTAATTCAGCAAATGTAGAAATAGATTCTTTTTAAATGTAAAGCAAGGGCTAGAGAGATGGCTCAGAAGTTAAAGGTGCTTGCTTGTAAAGCCTGACAGTCTGGGTTCAATTTCCCAGTACCCACATAAAGCCAGAAGCACAGAGTGGCACATGCATCTGGAGTTTGTCTGCAGTGGCAGGAGGCCCTGGTGCACCCATATTCTCTCTCTCTCTCTCTCTCTCTCTCTCTCTCTCTCTCTCTCTCTCTCTCTCTCTCTCTCTCTCTCTCTCTCTCTCTCTCTCTCTCTCTCTCTCTCTCTCGTGTAAAGCAATAGTGTCTGGACCATATACTCTCCTCCTTCTTCTCACATTATACTGCGACAGTGTGAGCTAGCAAGGGTGTTTTGCTTTAGCACATCTTAGTTATAGATAATAAAGTTTCATTATGACATTTCATTCATTTATGTAATGTATTTTATCATATTCACTCCTCACTACCCTCTTTTATCCTCCATTCCTGTGAACCCCCTTCTTTCTCAACTAGGGCCTCTTCTACTTTCTTGTCTTTGTTTTTTTCTTGTAACCCAACAAGTTTCAATTGGGTTGCTTCCTGGAGCAGGGGTGAGGTTTAATTATAGGAGCATTGGAAACTTATCAGAAGCAGAACCCCTAAAGAAAATGTTTCTCCCTCCTCCAGTGATCATAACCTATCAAGGCTCACATAGAGATAGGACCTCATGAGCTCCTCACCCCTGCATGATGGAATGTTGAAGGGCTCAGTCTTATTCAGGTCTTATGCAGTTTATCACAGCCACTGTTTGTTCATGAAGACAATGGCTGTGTCATGCAGGAAGATAGCGTTCCAGGACATTTTACTTCCTCTGGTTCTTACATTCAATCTACCTCCTCTTTCATGATGTTCCTTGTGCTTGGCGGAGGTGATGTTCAGGGCTGAGCACTCAACAGTCACTTATTCTCAGCATTGTTACCAGCTATGAGTGTCTGCAGTAACTGTCACCCACTGCAAGAAGAACAAAGCAGAGAGCAGCTCTCTAATCTAATAGTCTTTAAGAGCCTGGGTGAACTTTCAAATCAGGCTTGCTGTGCGTGTCCTGGCAAGACTACTTAGTAGCCATGTGGCCTTGGGCAAGCTCACTATCTTCTCTGGGACTCAGCTTTCTCATCTGCACACAGCCTAGAGCAAGAGTATCTGCTGGAATTGGTCATAGCAATAGCATGATCTGCTCCCTGGTGTCAGATTGCCATGTGCTTCTTGCTCATCTCA
This sequence comes from Zapus hudsonius, assembly GCA_004024765.1. Classification (NCBI taxonomy): domain Eukaryota; kingdom Metazoa; phylum Chordata; class Mammalia; order Rodentia; family Dipodidae; genus Zapus; species Zapus hudsonius. Next base: position 24,135 of record PVHP010005360.1, read on the forward strand.
TAGCGTCATTCTGTCCCCACCACTGCCACACCAGGAGGCCTCACATCATCATTGATGTTTCGTCCTGTCAGCCCTGGAGTTCATGGCCTGCCTCTGGACTAATCTCCACATGCTCATATTACGTGAATAAATGTGGTCCGATGTGCCTGTCTCGATGGCTGTGACACCATCGAGTGACGAGGCAGTGATCACCGTGTTTTCTTGGCATCACATGTTCCCTTATTAAATGATTGCTACCTCATTGGGATTTTTTTTTTTTATTTTTCAGGAAATTGCATCCTGACTTCAGGAAGGCAATTTTTTGGCTGCCTTTGCAACATCACTTCCTGCTTTGTCAAAGTCACGAGAAGAGAATCTGTTAGAAAATTTCCATATAAATCATAGTTTTGCCTCTTAGCAAGAATACAGCCATGTTTTATACATTTTTCATACTGACTCTGACTCTTCTACGCTTATTATTTTGCCTTTCTTTGATTGTAAGTTTGCCCGAGAGCCCCGAGTGAGGACACAGGCATTTGCTTACCAGAGAAGAACTAATGAATCAAAGTGAGTTTGCATTTGGTGCTAAGCTGAAGAAGAGCTGCTGAACTCTGCTTTACATCTCTGGGTTTGAAGAAGTGCTTTGCAGTTTTGTGCCATTGTGTTTAATAAGTTTGATTAGGCCAAACTATGTCCAGAGTACCACTAAAGCCAAAACAGTCTGCTGTCACATACCCTTCATGGCATTCGCTGCACTACCTATCTCTTCTTAAACATGGTCCATCCTGCTCCATGGGAACCCAAAATCTTCGCCTCTTTTCTTTTGCTACAAATCCAGCACCTGGCACAGTCTGATATCTGATGAAGAAAAAAAAAGATGCTTTAAATGCTCTGGTAAGAATGTGTTTCCTTCATCGAATCTCTTCTAACCCCTTATATTAGTTACTTTCCTTGTTGCTATAACAATAATGTTGTGACCAAATGCCTAACAGAAAGTAGTTTAAGGGAAGAAGGGTTTATTCCCATTTTATTACAGTTCAACTGGACTCAGTGTATCATGACTGGGGAGGCACGGTGGCTGCAGTGTGAAAGAACTGGTCACATTGTAACAAGCAATCAGGAAACAGAGGGAAGGAGGGAGGAAGGGAGAGAGAGAAAGAGAGAGAGAGAAAGAGAGAGAGAGGTGAATGTTGGTGCTTAGATAGCATTCTCTTTTTTATGCAGTCTGGGACCACAGCCCCTAAAATGATGTCATCTACAATAATGGTGGATCTTCTCACCTCAATGAACCCAATCTAGAAATTTCTTCACAGACATGCACAGAGGTTAGTTTCTAGGATGCTTCTAAATCCCATTAAGCTGATAAGCAAGATTTCCTGTCATACTCACAAAACTTTCCATCTCAATCATCTTCTTCTGGCAGCTCTTTTCTCCCCCAAAACCCCATTGATGAATGCTAGAACTAGCCATTTGACATAACCACTGATTTTGGGACTTCCTTATTTTCATTTAGAATCTTGCTCCCTTCATTTACCTCTTCATGACACCCACAAGCATTACCTTGAGGATGGCCACTTGAGATCAGTGCTACTAGAGAATAGTATCTTCTAGCAAACCTTGGTGGCTGAGTCCTCTATTACATCAATGAATAATTACATGGGCAATGGTTTTATCCTTATCTCTAAGATATAGATGAGCTGTGACCACCTTACCCTTGATTTGTTTAATATCACACACACACACACACACACACACATATATCTCCTGCTATTAGCACTATACTAGGGTTTTCTCCCTATTGTCCCTCCTTCTCATGGCTTGCAACCAAATGAGCATATTCACTTGCATGTGAGCCAGACTTGCTATCTCTTGCTCATGACTCTTGTTTGAGCTGGGAGCACTTCCATGGCCAAAGGAGACCACAGTGAAGTCATCCAGGGGCCCTGGTCACCTGTACAGGCCACAGGCTCTGAAGCAGATGTCGGCTATGGCTAGGAGACTTTGTCTAGGATGTGAGTTGTTGGAGGCTTTCCAGGAGAAGAACACTCTCCTTTTGTCTGAAAACCATGCCATTCTTGCCCAAGCATATTCCTCACTGCCTCAGCCTTGTTAACGAGGAGTTAGATAGAATCTGATCTGAGCTGTGCTCATAGGCACAGATCTCAGTCACAAAGAGGAAGGCACTGTGCAGAGAGAAGGTGCCAGGCCCCAGTGCCATGGAAGAGCCCTCACTGGGGTCCATATCACAGGCACCACAGAAGACCCTCAAACCACGACTTTGCCTGAGTTTCCCTGTGCAGTCATAAGCATACCATTTGGCACCAAGTACTTTCTATTAATTTGGGCAGTTCAATGCCAAGTTTGATTGCCTGGAAACTCCTTCAAAGTTTGCTCAGATGTTGGCAGAAGCATCCAATGCCATGTTTTCTGTTGCGTATTCTTTTGATTTTTTTTTCTTTTTGTAAATGAGAAGTGTAAATGTTCCACACCAAAGGAGCAAGATTGTATCAGAAGCCACTCCTCCCCTGCCCACACACCCTCTCATGCACATCCATTAGTCTTAAACACCTCCACTTTCCATGCTAACTAAGGGGGCTGCTGACTCTGTTCTGTGACTCACTATGCACCCCTCTGGGCACATTTCAGATTAGAACTGGATGGACTCCCCTGGCAGGGTAAATTAGGCATTTGTGGTTTGCAGTATTGCAGTGTGCTCTGAACTATCCCAGCTTCCTGGGTTCTTCCCAGGATGTGGGAGAAGACTTTATCCATTTGTGTTCTGACAAGACATTGAGGCCAAGATTTAAACAACATTCTAGAAGTTTGGCAGCAAAGCAAAGATGTAGTAGGATGTTTGGTGTTGCCCAAGCAAACTCCAAGTTGTTCTGTAGCTCCCCAGCCCATTGTCAGCCCAGCAGCTTGCAGTGGATGAATGTGAGAAGCCATACAATGGCTTCCTTCTTGCCAAGGAAGGCTGCAGTATGCTCCCTCAGAGCGTCCTTCTCTGCTCAGACTGAGGTGCATCCAGATGAGCCCTCTTCTTTGACTAGCCATGTGGATTCCTGTTTAGAAGCTGAAAGGCCAGACTGGCAATCCTGAAATGTGGTTTTGTTTTCCCCTTAATTATCTCTCTGGCTACACGGGAAATGGATGCTTGCTGCAAACAGAAGAGTTGTTCTCCAGCCTCGTGCCTCATGGCTGGGACCTGGCCAGGTTAGCTTGTGAGTCTATTCAAAAGGAAAGGTGGGGGAGGATCTGAGTAACTGTAGGTCTTCCAAGCACAAGGCCCTGGGCATCTCTGTTTCAGGGGCTTAGAGGAGAGACCTTCTCTGCTCTGCTTCTGGACAGATGTTGATAAGATCCTCAGGGACTGAAAGGCTTCCTGAAGAGACCCCTGGTGTCCTGAGAGAGACCTTTCATTCTTGAGCTAGGTCATATTCGAGGCACATTTTGCTGTCAGATGGAAGCAATAATCCACTTCCTATTGCTTCCCCTTCCCCCTTACAGCCTCTATTTCCGTAAATAGCTTCTTTCTTCACTCGCACTCACTGGGAATCGGATGCTGTCAGGGGCTTCTCCAGCACTTCATAACTCTTCCCTGCGCTTTTGTATGTCCTTGAGTTAAAATGATGAAGGATGACTTTATTTGCTAGGTCAGGCAAAAGATCTTTGTAAGTGAAAAAGAGAAAGGTGGGAAGAAAGAAAAAAGCAAGAAAGAGAGAAAGGAAGGAAGGAACCCCAAAACATCTTTCTAGAGCTATTGTATAAAAAAGACTCATGAATATATAAAAGCCTTTTAAACAGAGGATGGGTCACTTGCTCCAGGGTAACCCAGCTTCTAGGAAGCCTTCATTTTTCTTTGCTTTCTTTTCTTTTTAAATATTATTTATTTCCAAGCAGAGTGATAGAGAGAAGACAGACGGAGAGAATGCTAGGGTTTCCAAATGCTGCAAACCAACTCCAGATGCATGCAACTCCCTGTGCATCTGGCTTTACCTGGGTAATGGGAAATCAAACCAGGGTTGTTAGACTTTGCAGGCAAGTGCCTTAACCACTGACCCATCTTTCCAGACCAGGAGCCTTTTTTTTCTAATTACCCAAACCCTGAATAAAGGCAATTATCATCATCTTTTTTTTTTTTAAAGAAAACACCTTTTTTTTTGACAGCTTCCATAAGTATAGGCAATAAAACTATGATAATTCCCTCCTGCCACTTTCATTTCCCCCCACAAATCTACCCTCCATTGAATCCCCTCCCCCTTCCAATTAGTCTCTTTTATTTTGATGCCATCATCTTTTCCTCCTATTATGAAGGTCATGTGTAGGTATTATCAGGCACTTTGAGGTCATGAATATCAAGGCCATTTTGTATCTGGAAGGGCAATCATCTCCTTTACACGACTTTTTTTTAACTCTGTTGTAAACTCTTTGCCTCTAACATAAGAGACAGTGGCTATAATGCACCCATCTGAAAATAGAAATAATCAAGTCACTCCAAATTTACACATATTTTAACACAATTTTATTATCATTATTCATTGTGCTAATTACCTATTTAAAAATCATGCCATAGCCTCTTATCTAGACTGCTCATCAGTGTAGGTAAGGACCCTATCCTAAAGTAGGCTTTGAAGTAAGCATGAGTATGGTCTTCTCCAGGCAAGATTCACACACTCTGGCTCTTCACATACTATCCCAGGGCCATATTTGCATGCCTCAGTTGGGATGTTTTCCATTTTATGCCTTACTTCACTTTGGAGTTGGCTTAGCAAGGGACAGATTTGTGGTGACTTGTCACAGCTTGAGATTTTTGAGAGCAAGTCTCTCCAGAAAGCCTGACCTCAAAAATAGAGTGACTTCTTCCTTTCTGGTTGGGACTGATTGCCAAATTTCACTGGGTTTCCCACTCCATACGAACAGGGTCAGCCCTAGGGGCTATGTGTGGGCAGATAAGTCCCTCTCAGCCCTGCTCTGGTCATTTCCACTCTGCTGAATCTGCTAGTCTGTGTGAACACTGCAGCTTTATTAAGTGTGGTGAAAATTGACCTTCTGTTTTCACTCAATAACACTACAATCCAAAAGTTATTGACATCCTCCTGCTCCAGGCCTATGTTAGAGAGGCCCCAGAGTTGGCTTAGGTGCTTAATTTAATTGTTTCATATTCATAAATGGGACCCTAGCTGAGTATAACACCATCATATCTTGATGAAGTTTGACTTGCCCAACCTGAAATACTGGAGACCATCACTGTTTTCAAGCAAACTCAAGCCTAGCCGTTCTCTAATATCATATTATGGGCATTATGGGAAATGGGATTCAACTAATGAATTAGAAGAGTGCTTGTCAGGAATCATGCTTCGAGAGGCTTTTGTCCACCTGCTAGGCACAGAGGCAAGGGGAAAATGAGGTGAGAGCCAGCAACAGAAGCAGGGAGGAGGTCAGAAAAACGCACTTCCCGTAGTGATTACAAAGTCAGCTGGGAACAAAATGAAACAAAAAGCTCTTTCTTTTTGGTCTCAGAAAGCATTGTTGGCAAGGACTATTAAGTAAGCATCCAGCTCTTTCCTCTAGCCTCGCTTCTAGAGGGCAGTGGTTGGTGCTGGGAACTATTTTGCTGATTAAGTTTTTTTTTTTTTCAAACCACTCCCTTTTCTCAGGGAAGAGACATATTTTATGCACACAAGTCTGTTCTTGTTCGATTTATGTTTTAGCACGGTAGGCACTTAAACATCTTTAAGGTGACACGATAAATCCTCATTTACGATGTCTGACAAGTGAAGGTAGGGAAGAAATAAAAGGCAGAAAGGGTGGTAAGAAAGAATGAGGAAGGTGGAAGGAGAGATGGGAGATGAAAACAAGATGAGATTCTGGGTGGTTCTCCCCCAGGAGGTGACACTAGGACGGCTTCTTTAGGTAAAGCCCACATAATCAGTATTTACTTTCTGTACCAACTGCCCTGGGTTTACTGCACCTGCCTCTGCCACGGCGCCCCTCTGATATCCTCTCTCCAAACTCCTGCTTGTATTTCTGGCTTAAGCGGAGACGTTTTTAAAATACTATCTTTAAATAACACAACAAAGCAAGATTTAAAAGTCCCTTGAAGTTTGACTGTAGTTGGCCCTGGGTTGGGAAGGGAGTAAATTCAGATTTTGCTAATCTCTCAGTGTCTTTTCTCCAGAGTAATCTTTAAAAGTGATCTGGAGGGTGGGATCCCTTGAAGGTTTTGTAAAAGATCTTGAGGTGGTGTCTTAGGATGGTTTCTTCTTTGTGTATGTGATGACATCTCTGTGGTAACAATGAATTTTGTTGCATTCATCATCATCCGATATGGCATAAATCCTATGATTAAAAAATATCCATGATAGATACATACTTTTCCCCATGGATTATAGAAGCCTCTAATTTCTGTTTGCTTATTGTGGCTCATTTGACAAATTTAGCCCAGCCCAACCAAGAAGCAAAATGACTTTGAATCCTACCTTCCAGAGGTATCTCTGGGAAAGAGTTGGTGTTCTCTCCAACCATCACCACCCATCTTGGGGACATTTTCTTATATTGGCTAGTATGGAGAGAGTTTGGTTCAACCAAAGAGTGAGCTCTAAGTAACTAGAACGTTGATAAATTGCTTACTGAATATTTTTAAGTGGAATTAGCTGATCCTTTTGAGAAGCCAAGCATATGTTTAGAAACTCACAGTCATCATTATTTGAGGAAATTGGTCAGCTTAATCTTAATATCACAAATTAGGGGTTCTATGCAAGCACCAACCCCCATTGCATTCCTTTTCATTTTTTCTTTAGCTTTTCCATATTTTCCAAATTGATTCACTTTTAGCTCCCAAGACAGCAAGAAGGGGGATAAAAGAAGGAACAGTGGATTTGCAGTGGGAGAGTCCAAGCTTAAGTCCTACCTAGGTTTTTATAAGAGCTTTATGACAGGGAGCTGCATGGACAAACGAACCTGGACTTGAGATTTCTCATCTGTAAACTGTACGATACTGTCTACTTCACTGGTTGCTTAGGAAAGGTGAAGGGAGAAGGGCTGGATAGGAGAATATATGTGGGTTTCAGGCAAACCAAAAGGTGTTATGCAAATGGGAAACAGTATATTCACTTATGAAATAATGGACACTGTTTTTTATGTTTTTAGACAAGGGAATCAAAAACATGGTAAATTTTGAAAAGATAATTTCTCATGTTACAATTTTCTTTAGAAAATAGGAGCAATTTTGTTGTAGGAGAATTTCTGAGACTTTGCTGTACCAATTCGAATAATTCATCTGTCAGACAGAACTGGCTCAAGGACCAGAAGGCCCTGCCCAGGTGAGTAGTCAAGTAAGGTTTTGGTGCCGAGAAACATGTGATTGCTTGTACTGGATCCTCTTAATTAACAGTCATTGTTCCTCTGTGGCAGCTGGCACACACCCTGTCATTACCAGCATTTCAGAATCAACCAGCCCAGATGACAGGAATATAAGTGGAAGCTCTCCCACACATCCTAACCACTTCCAAGGTCAGTGGAAATCCATCCATCTGAGATTAACCCCATTGGATAGAATCCCCCTTCCAAAACCCTCTGAGAGTATTTCTTTGCTCAAAGAAGCAAAACTCCCTTCTCTCTTCACTTCTCCCCTTTCATAGAAACCAAATGTTTCCAAACATTTTCTGACTGTATTAACCATAACAGAAATAACCTGGAGTACTAGCATCACCCTGGGTAATTTGAAATTAAATACCCTTAGGACCATACAGGGCATAGTTTATTAAAGAGTTTTATAGAGACTGAAACCGAGAGATAGAAAGAGAAATTAAATGACTTGCTGTGGGGTTTACCAGCGACAGACAGCCAGTTCAGAAAGAACTAATTGGAGGTTTAAGTCACTAGCTCCAGCTCCTGCATCCCTCCCAATATACCAATTAAAAAGATGAGTAATGGTAAAAAGTGGAGAGATAGAGAAGACTAAATCCACACCCTGTGAAGAGGAAGTAATAAAGGGCTCCATTGACCTTCAGTTTGCCATTGGGGCACTGATAGGTGCTTTAGGACTTCATAGAAGAACTGGGGTAGGGGCCTGAGAAATAATTATGTATTCCTGGTCCAGGCATGGTCCCACACATAGGTGTCTCATCTCTTGTTCTGCAAAGTGATCCCAGACATTGCCATTGTCCTTCATCCAGAGGGGACCAATGTGGTTTTCCTTCTGTTCAGAGGTACAGCCTCTCCATCAAAGACAATTGTTCTCACCTGGGAGTCGGGGTTGGTCTTTTCCTGCAGGATTTGTTGTTCCTTGAATCCAAGGTGACTGTAGGCTTAGGACAATGATTTATCTCTGTGCCTTGAGCTAGGAGAGGGATGAGACAGGTTGGTAGACAAACATTCCTTAGCTATTTGCAGGCCTCCGAAGAATCCCACAGGAGTCTGAGCCAAGTCAAGAGACAGACTCAAAATGAAGGCAGAGAGGCCAGGCTACTCTCATGCTTGCACTTGCCTCATGGCCCAAGTGAGGATCAAGGCATTTTAGCAAAAGCAGCTTCTAAGTGTCTATTACAATACCTTCTTTTTTTGTGGGGGGGGGGTCCCATGGTCACTGTATTCATTATTGTTCTTGTCTCTGCAACCAAATAGCTGACAAGCAACTTTAGAGAGGAAAGGTTTATTTTTACTCACAGTTTCAAGGCATGGTGGCTGGGGCCTCTGCCCACAGCCAGTTTAGGAAGCAGAAGCCTCCTGACAGAACCAGTACAAGTTCTGTCATGTGGAGGAGCCATAAGCCCCACATTCTGTATGTAGCCCCATGTTCAAGACAACGACACCAACTGGGGACCAGGAGTTCAAATATACAAGCCTATGGGGGACATTTCACTTTAAACCATAATATCTACTATCTAGAAATTATGAAATACATCCAAATATGCATCTCCACTTCTGCTTCTTTAAGGTACCCTTTTCCTGTTCATTGTGTCATTCATTTTTCTCTTATTTATTGCCATTTTGCGTTCTGATCTCTCCCACTTTGATTTCCTTCATTGTCAAATTGTCTTGTTGTTCATTCATGCTTCTCTCTTGCTTACTTGGGTTTTCAAATTTAGAAGTATCTCTAGAAGTAGTCTATCTTTAGAAGTAGACATCAGACTTCACTTTCTAGTTCTGTAGGTGATTCTTGTGTGGTGACTCTACAGTTGGTGCATGCCTATAATCCCAGCTGTTTGGAAGGCTGAGCCAGGAGGATTGCAAGTTTGAGACCAGTTTATACACTTGATCTTGTACACTGTCTCAAAATATTTTTAAAGAGGGAAGCCAGGAGTTGCGGCTCATTCTAGCACCTGGGAGGCTGAAGTGCTTGAAGACTACTGTGATGTGAGGTCAGCCTAAGGTGCATTGTATGCTTCGGGCTAGCCTAGGCTACAGAATGAGATGCTCTCTGTAAAGAAAAAGTGTGTGTGTGTGTATGTGTGTGTGTGTGTGTGTGTGTGTGTGTAGGGGGAATGTAGCTCAGTAGTATAGTATTTCCTATCATATGCAAGATCATGAGATCAATCCCCAGGAGAGAGAGAGAGAGAGAGAAAGAGAGAGAGAGAGAGAGAGAGAGAGAGAGAGAGAGAATGGAAGGAAGGAAGAAAAAAGAAGGGAAAGAAGGGAGAAAGGAAGGGCAGGGAAGAAAATAATAAGAAAAAAGCCCCTCCCCCCCCTCTCTCTGTGTGTGTGTGTGTGTGTGTGTGTGTGTGTGTGTGTGTGTGTGTGTGTGTTGTGGGCAAGTAGCAACATCAAGACTTGAGCATTCATCTGTCAATGTGTACCTAGTAAGAGAGGAAAATGCACTGGGAAGTATTGGAAGAGCAAAGAATTAATTGTTTGTTAAAAGGTTATGAGTCATGGGCAAAAGGGGGGAAAGATAACTGGAAAGAACAGAGAGACATAGAATCTGATCCAGAGGTTAGAGGAAGGTCAATCAATCACACATGGGGGAAAACAAGAGAATAAAGGATATGAAGCAGGCTGATGTCCAACAACTGCATGCCAGGATGATAGGAATGTAGGAGAAAATATTTCCTCGGAAAAACAAAATCAAACCTTATAGGTGCCTGGTGTTGGATGGTCTGGAGTTCTCCTGCTGAGAACATCTCCTCCTCCAGAGCCCTGCATTGTTGATAGATTGATTCATATGCCTTAGTCTTCTCCCAGCATGAAAGCTCTGTAAGCTCTATGATGTCAGAGGTCAGGTTTTATTTTCTTCCAAAACTTGTAGCACAGCTAAGATCATAAGTCCATTAAATAATTGCTAGCAGATTTAATAATTAACAGTGCATATTAACAAAAAAGGGGAAAGTCACATTTGCCCATTGAAATAAGCAGAACTCATACCATGACTCAGAGGTTCCAGAGTGTTATGTCAAATGGAAACAATGAGAAATCCTTCAGACTTTTAGCTACCTTGCAAGAACTCATGCCATCCATGTAGAGTGAGCCAGCCCTACCTCTCTAATCCCTCCCTCCAAATACAGCCACATGGACCAAGTGGTATGAAAAACTGGTCCTGCTTGTCAAAGTGAATAGAACCAGCCTAACGTAGAAGTATTTCTACCTATTCCAGTTCAGATACTAGTTGATGGAATCTTTCCCAACGATTAACATTTGTCAAGTTGATTATTTGTAAATAATTTTTGCATGACAGAACTTTTAATGAATCTCAAAATTGCCAACCAAAATACATGACTCCATGGTTTCTTTTCCCACTTTCCCCTTTATAAATATTTAGCCATATTCTTCAATATATACAGCTTTTCTTGCTCAGAACAGCCCCCAAGAGTTAGGGCCCCCTGACATCACAGAATTATACCAACCTCTCTGGGTGGTAAATGCAAGCTGGGAAGTGACTAACCTTAAATAGTTATTTCCTGAGGTCAGCAACTTTTCTCTTCTATAACCTTAACTTCCTTCAACTAGACTAATTCTCAGTCTGTTCCATTCATCACTGCTGAATTCCAGGCTCTTGTTCTTCCTGTCATTGTCTTATGATTTCCATGATTAAAAAAAAAAAGTTTTCCACAGGGCTATGATAAAACCTCATGGAAGCCACATGTAGAGCGGGATAAGGTTGTTTTAATCTTCAGGAGTAAGTGTAAAAAATGTTTGAAGTGAACAGAGAAGAGAATATCACACCCATGTGCCAAAGACCCTCTTTAAGTCTGATACAATTAAAACAAACATCGAACTGTACCAGCAGGAACTAAGGAGCCCACCTTTTCTAATTCTTAATTGGCTCACTGAACCAAAAGAATTTAAATACCTCTTCTACCCCAATCGGTTTCCTAGTGAAGTGCAGGATCTGAAGACTAAAGTGATTAAGTGAGAAATAAATGGTTCTCTAAGGATCCTTGGTACACAAAGAGTATTGCAAAGTCTTAATTCTGGGAGATTATTTGAGATGATGTCATGCACATTCCAAACAGATACTTTAGAAAACAGTTTGTTTGCACGTTTTGAAGTTCTTAAGGAAAAGAACTAGTTATATACACAAAGGGCTATTTTTTTTTATTTAATTGGCTAGAAATGGTCACATAACAATTGTTTTAGTTACCTTTCTAGTTTCTTTGATCAAACACCTGACAAGAAGCAATTTAAAGGAGTGTGATGGTTAGGTTTTGTTGTCAACTTGATCTTTTTAATTATGGGTGGGTCTCTGAGGATGTTTACAGGAAGGCAGCCTCTCAGAAGGGGGCAGGATGTAAGGAAGCTCAGGAAGCCATTAAATCTGGTAGAAAATCTTCACCCTTCATGACTGTTTTGCTTTTGTGTGTGTGTGTGTGTGTGTGTGTGTGTGTGTGTGTGTGTGTGTGTGTGGTGCTGGTGATGGGTTTTTCTCTCTCTATTTGGAACTGTAAAAAGGGGGGCCAGCCTCTTTCAACATTATGGAACTTTACCTGGATCTATAGCTTCAATAAATCCTTTCTTCCCATAAACTATGTTTGGTTTGGAGATTCATCCCAATGGTATGTGGCTGACTACAACAGGCAGCAACGGTTTACTTTGGCTTAAAGTTTCACAGTGGAGAATGCATGGCGGCAGGGGCGTGAGGTAGCTGATCACAATATGTTTTTAAGGTACAGAGAGTACTGGGGATGTGGGGCCCAGTTATAAAATGTTAAGTCCCATCCTCAGCGACCCACTGCCTCCAACAAGGCTTTAACACCTAAAGTTCCCACAACATTCCCAAACTGTCAACATGAGCCTATGGGGAACATTTCACACTTAAACCACAGCACCAACCAATTTAGATTGCTGGATGATGGGGACTTCAATGGAGTCAGAGAAGTATCTGCTGGTGCCTATACACTTACCACCTTCTGTTTCCTTTCCCCTTTCCACACTCTGGTCACAGCAAGAAGTGATGTATTTTGCTGTCTGTTGATCTATGTGTAACTAGCACCTGCCCTCTTTTATTGAGATAAAATCTCATGTATGCAATGCTGGTGTTGAATTTGCTATGTTGTAAAAAATTGTGAACTCTTTTTTTTAATAATAGCATAGTCATATTCAAACAAAGTAAATTCAGTCAAATGTCACTTACACAGACTGCATAACTGTGTATACAAACAGAAGACTGTTTTTTGAACTGATTTTGCTAAATGTAACCTTGGCCATAATCCCCTTTATCCGTTCCAAATATGCAGTGGCTATTTCTATTGACATAGACACTATCCACTGACTTCTTCTCAGTATTACCTAGTAGCTGTGCTTAACCCAGAGGCAGCTTTCTCTTCTCTGTATCTAAAACCAATGCACTATTGCAACGTGAAGTCTCAATGCTCCATAAATTACAGGAAGAAAACAACTTCTATGACCTGAAATGTATCAGCCAATATATGTTTGATGTACAAACACCATGGTACCTCATTAACAGTCACAAGACCTCACTTGAAAGAGAAGTGATCTTTCAGATATTTGCTTTTTCTGCCATAGCCTATGACTCATAAGGGTTCCACATAGCAGCTTGCATCATGGGGGAAGTGAACTCTTAGGAATATGACGGTAGCAAGTACATTCTCCTGATCTACTTTCAAGTCTTAAGTAGCAAGTCTGGGATTGGCAGCAATCTAAATATTGTCTCACTATACCTAAATGTACAATTTTTAAAATCATTTTTACTATAGGTCTGTATGTTTTGTTTCCTTTATACAAATTTCTGTAAAGATCGTGAACTCTTGATCCTCCTACCTCCACCTCCCAGGTCCAGGAATATGTTCCACCAAACTCAGTTTATGTGGTGCTGGGGATGAAACCAAGAGTTTTGTGCATGTGAGGCAAGCATTCTACCAGCTGAGCCACATTGGCAATCCCGAACTCACTCTATAATGCCAGGTCAAATTTAACTTCTCTGAAACCATTCCCTACCTGCCCCCAAATATGGCTGTCTTCTAACTAAACACAGCCCTTATGATCCCTGGTGTATCTGGCACTTGGCTTATATGGGCTTCCTATCATTTAGTTGATGATCTATGACTATAGTAATATTCACAGATTCTAAGTACATATGGCCATCATCCATCTCAATATACAGCATATCTTCACCCATGTGGTAGTTGGAATGAATGTCCCCAATAGATTCAAGGGTTTATTAAAGTTTTTCTCCAGCTAGGCAGGGCTGGAGGGTGTGTCACCTTGGCCAGATCCCAGTGTCCAGCCCTAAGGTATTTCTGGGGTGATCTGGAATTTCAGCTCTACATATGCAAAGAGCAGTCTGAGCTCAAGCCTGGAGTTCCTGTTGTTTGGAGTTGGAGTGTGCTTGCTTGCTTTGGAGTTGCTGATGATGGGTTTCTCTCTCTGCTTGGACCTGTGAAAGGGGGCCAGCCTCTTTTGCCATTCTGGAACTTCCCCTGGATCTGTTGCTTCAGTAAATACTTTCCTCCCAAACTGTGCCTGATTTGGAGAGTCATCCCAGTGGTGTGTGGCTGACTACGATAACCCATTAGGTATCAGCTAGGTTTGCCCGTCCTCAGAATGAATTTGAAAGCTCTAGGAGCAGAGATCAGGTTTCATTAGAGCTTTACCAGAAGGCAACTGACTGACTCATAGACATTTAACTGAAACAAAGGGCTGATCTTCAGACCACAGGTTGGGTGAATGGAATCTGCAGAGGATTCGGAAGCACCTGGAGAGTAGGAACATCTGGAACCAGTTTCTAGCCCTAGAGCCAAAGAAAGGATATGTTGTGAAAGCACCTTGCAGAAGACAAATGGGAAGTGTTGTCTGAAGTCCCCACCTGAACCCAGGCCAGATAGGGTGAGACTTGGAGAAGAGGCCTGGCTTCCACTCATTTAGCTCATCAGTCTTTTTCTCGTGCCTTTCTCTGGCCAGATCCACCCACAAGCCAGTGAGCAAAGACACTCAGTATGGTGTTTATGGCGATGAGTCTCTTTAGCAACAAAGCCAGGTGGAAAAAGATTAAAAAAAAAAAAAAAGCAACATAGGCTATAAAAGACAAACAGTAGCCAGCAAAAACCACCTCATGCTTCTGTGTCCCCCACAACACTTGGCATATTGTTTTATTCAAAGGCCCATGTGTTGAGATGGGTCCACATGTTGCTGATTACTTGATCTCTTTATTGATTTATAGGTAGAAATACAGGCAGGCCTGGAATTTCTTATTCTCCTGCCTCTGTCTTTTCAGCAGCTTCCTACTGCCATGTACGTCACAATCAACTAGGAAGATAGTCAGGATCGTTCTAGGGCTTAGAGTAAACGTGATGATGGATCCAGAGGCTGGGGAGATAACTGTCATTAAAGAGCTTGCCTTGCAAGCATGAGGACCTGAGTTTGATTCCCAGTATGCATGTAAAATGCCAGGTTTGGTGACTTGTGCCTGGAACCCCAGCTCAGGGGAGGCAAAGACTGGTGGTTGTTCTCTGGCTTCCAGAAGCACACACACATCTATACCTATGCACACATGAATATACATGTACATGCACAAAATTGTGCATCAGCAATACAGCTATGCGTCCTGCACACACACACACCCATCCATGCATCAAAATTGAATCCCAGGGCAGTGATATTAGGGGTTAGAACATCTGGGAAGTTATTAGGTCTAAAAGATGGGTCACCCCCCAATTGGGACTACTACCTGAGGGGCTTGGTCATCTTTCCTCCATGTAAGGACACTGCATGGAGATGCCATATACTACGACAGACCCTCACTGGACACTGAATCTGCTCTCACCTTGAACTTGGTCTTCCCAGCTTGTAGCACTGTAATAACAAATGCCTATTGTTTTAAAAGGACACAGTCTAAGTTATTTTGTAATAACAGCCTGAGCTGACTAACAAAAATAGTGACTGTCCAGTTCCTTAAAGGCAACAGGAACTTCCAGTTGTGAATTCCGACCTCTGTGTGGAATCACAGGTTTGGAAAAGGATGACTCTTCTCCCACTCTGTGTAGTTGACTTGTGGTTTCAGAGGTTTGAGAAAAATCCATTATGAGCTTCCATACAGCCAGTGTCAAGGTCACTTACACCCTTTGAATGTCATCAGGCACATGTTAATACAATTGTTGTATTAGCTCTTTTTGTCATGTAGTTAAAGGAAGAGATGAAGAATTATCTAACATGTCCTACTTGGTGGGGAAAATGCGTGATTCAGTCTAGCGTGTGGTCCCCCAGTGCTGTTTTTGCCATAAACACTGCCCCTTGTCACTGTGGGGTTTGATGTTGAAGCATTTCACTTCTGTAAGCATCTGCAAAGCAAGGCCCGTAACAGAGCTTAATAGAAAATATTTCTTGTAGAATGTGTTCATCCTCAGAAGAAATTTTTCATGGGTATTATATAAATACAATCTTCTCTTGAGCACATCTTTAATTAGTATTTACTAAAGAACTTTAATTTCAATGATACCATTTGGTCCAAAATATAAATTAAACTCTTGGCAAACCTAGCATGTTTGGGAAATGAGGAGAATGGTCTGTTGGAGGCTTCCATTTAGTTTCCAAGGAGAGCAGAGCAAATCAGGATCCAGAAAGATTATGCCACCCAGGAGTCCTGCCAAGCCAAGAGGAAGCCTTTGTAAATCCAGGGCTCTCTGACATCTTATTTCCTGCTCACTGGTTCCAAGGAAATATAACTCATCAAGAGGTTTAAAGATAATGAGTCTCCCTGGAGTCCCTCATGCTGTCTTTCACGATGACTCTCTACCTAGGCAACCAGCTGAGAACCGAGCCAGGCGTATGTATGCACGGAGCCCTGGTTCACCCAGCTTTCACGGTGTGCTTCATGTTGTATCCTAAACCCTAGTGTCGCTTTGTGTCATCTCAGCTCTCTTAGAAAGAATTAGGGTTAGCCTGAGGAGCTGGCTCAGTGGATAAAGTGATTACCTTACAAGCAAGAAGATCTGAGTTCGATACTCAGTACTCACAGAAAATAACTGGCATGGTGGCATGTGTTTGTAATCGCAGCACTGGGGAGGTGGACAAATGGGTAACTGTGGAGCTCCCTTGCCAGCCAGTGTAACCTAAATGATGAACACCAGGCCAATGAGAGGCACTGCCTGAAAAAGACTTGGATGGCATTTCCAGCCTCTGTGCACACCCTCATCTGCACATGCATTCACACACATTTGAACATTCATATAATCACATGTACACCACATAAACATGCATACCCCACACAGATCAATACACATTTACACACATGCACAGTAAACACTACACACACACACACACACACACACACACACACACCTTGCAAAAAATTTTACTCATCAGTTCCCTACTTATAAAAATTTTCCTCTCATCCCTTTTCCTGCTCTGACCTTAGCCCAGTTTCCCATTCTGTCTATCCCTGTTCCTTCCCTCCGCTGCTCTGACTGACAACCTGCTTGGGGTCTGCCTCTTCTATTTGGATCTGTGTTTTGAACCTATCCCCTTGTCCACCGTAGACACTTCAAAGAAAACCCCCCAAATCTCCCATATCTTACTCATTTCCCTTTACCCCTCACAAGTAGGAGAGCAGGAGACAATCCTTTCTTTTCTTTTTAAACCATTGTGCAAAAAAAAATATTATTAAGAGGATTTTTTGCTTTGCTGACAGAGACTGAGACTTCTGCTGAGGTAGTTGATACACTAAAGAAGAAGTTCAAGATGCTTAGGTCTGAATGGGATTCCCTGAGAAGCAGAGAAGAAGGGAGAGTGGGGGAGAGGAGAGCTAGATACATACATCCGGGGTTAGTTACTTTTCTGGTTTCTGTGCTAAAATTCCTGACAAAAACAAGGGAGAATTTATATTGGCTTACAACTTTAGGGATGCTGAGCATCATGGTGGGGAAGGCCTGGGGGCAGGAGAGAGGATGCTAGTCACATTGCATGACCAATCAAGAAGCCGCGAATGGGTAGAGGGTGGGGCCATGCCTTGAAAGCTTAAGGCCTGTACCCAGTGTTCCACTTCTGTAGGAAGGACCTACCTTGTAAAGGTTCCACAACCTTCCAAAATAGCTCTGCCAGCTGAGGACCAAGTGTTCAAACATGTGAACCTATGAGGGACATTTCCAATTCAAACCCCAGCACCAAGGAGGGAGTATTATACCCTTCCTAGTGGAATATGGTTTTAAGCTCTGCTGTCTTATAGGAAGGAAAACAAGAAATAATAATCTAAGAAAACCCCAAGAAGGCAAACATCCTTGAAAAGTGTCATATATACATTTAAATTCCTGCTCTAAATGACAAGGGCATGACCACCCTGGAGAATGTAAATAAGCAATACAGCTGATTCCACAGTTGATGCCGGCTGCTGGGGATTCCCAACCCAGATGAGCTCACAGGGCTGGGAAATGAAGTCAAGTTCTCTTTGACATTAAGCCAGAAACAAGCAAATTACATCATAGCCAACTGCAGAAGGAAGTTTGCATAATCATTTCTGATGAAGTAATTATCTAATCCTCAAAAGTGCTAGGGTCCTCAAAACATGTAAGGATCCTAACAGAAATACATGCTGGAGAAGAGGTGATTGGACTATAAAGGAAGTGGGTAATCCCTTCATCTTACTTCACTGGTTTGGCTCAAGGAATAGTATTATGTGGTGATAGCTTTCTGTATTCGGAGCCCTCTCCCTTCTGTGTATCGGAATGTGATGTACAGTAACAAGGGGAGAGGAGACATTCAGGTTAGAAGGTGAACACAAATATCCTTAGAATGGAGAAGGGAAATTGATGGGCTGCTAAGGCACGATAACATCCCCTCCTTTGTTCTATTCTAAAATCCCCAGGAAGCCTTCTGAGCTGTGCTTTGATTTCCTGTGCAGCTCTACCTACCAGAGGGAATGTACAGACGCCTGGCCCAGCTCCTGGACCCAGCATGTCTAAGTGAATACATTGGCATTCTGGTGTCACCAATGGAATCTGAGGTTGTTTGCATGAATCTGATTCCAGACACAAATCATCTATGGACAAGATTAAAATTGGGCTGGCTGGTTCACCAAGGGCTTTATGGGTGAGACATGGGCATACGTGTATTTATATAGGAAAATGCAGGACTTTCTTTTTTTCCAGTTCTCAAAGTCAGACGGACACTGAAATTGCATATCCACTGACATCATGTATATATATCAAAGTTAAACCATGTTTAGGCTCTAGGATGACCCTGGCCAGCACTGACACAGGAAGTGATTTTCTTAGCTGATGTAGACTGTTTTCTTCTGAGAGTCCACAGGAATTCAGTCTTTCTTTCTTTCTTTCTTTCTTTCTTTCTTTCTTTCTTTCTTTCTTTCTTTCTTTCTTTCTTTCTTTCTTCTTTCTTTCTTTCCTTTCCTTTCCTTTCCTTTCTTTTTGCCAGGGTATCATGTTGCCCAGGCTGGCCCCTAAATTGCTTATGTAGCCTAGGATAATCTTGAATTCCTGATCCTTCTACTTCCACCTTCCAAGTGCTAGAATTACAAATGTGGACCACCACACCTGGCTTGATATCTTGAAGGAAGCAAATGATTTCATTCCCTTGCAGAATTGCTCCAGGACTCAGGGATTTCCACCGGAGAGTTCTGAGCTACACCCTGGCTTTCCCACGCTTGTGTTAAACACAGACTCCTGTTTAGTAATTAAGACAATTTTTTTTCCTAAGAGAAACTCTAGGACTTAAGGAGAGACAGTAGACTTTGAAGAGAATGAACCCTTGAAGGCATCTAATGGGTAAGAGAGGTGACTATTTCACTTCCCCTCTGCTCTGTCACATTATTTTGCTCTGTCTCTTTAAGAAATTGATGATGAAAGAGGCGTTTCCATGTGTGATTTTCATCTTTACAGCACATGGCAGGCAGATCTTTCTGCTTCTGGAAAAATCATCATCGCTATCTTGCACTAGATAGGCTTTCTCGTTGGTGCTGTAGCACAGTAGGAAACTCCTCAAATCTAAGTTTTAGTTGCTCATAGCAACAGAAGGACAGTGAGATTTGGAAATGAAGAGAGAAAATTCTGACTTTATATTTGTAAGAAGCAGTCTTGTGAAAAGGCAGCCCCTTTGAGGAGGGCCCTGGGGAATGGGGTTTGGAGGGAAAGGATACGAGAGGTGGCATGAAAGGGAATGGACCAACATGACATTTGTTCTTACAGTAAAGTTTGTAATTCATTTTTTAAAGGATTATCTGAAATGCTTCTCGAAGTCTGGCCCATCAGAGCAAACGGTAATCAATAATAGTATTTTTAAAAAAATGAGACTGAAAAACAGAAGTTATAAAATGGGGTTGTTTGGACACACAGTCATTTGGTAGTTTGGTAAATTCCAGTGCTTCGAATGCTTCTTGGATAAGTGGAGATGCGTTCAGCCTGCAGCAGGAATGGAGAAAGAATTCTAGAATCGAGAGGGGTGGTGTCAGGGCTAAGAGCATACCTCAGCCATGCCGTCCCCATACACAGTGATTTTTGACCTGATTTTGACCCACCCTTTTAAAATAAAAAGGCCAAAGTATTTTTGCTGGAAAAAAAAATGAAAATACATAAAAATGACCAGCTTCAAAAACAAAACAAAATACCTCCAGCCACCATATAATATATTCCTCTGTCTTTCCAATTCTGGGCAGTTACATGGATTTCTG
The DNA here is from genome assembly GCA_004024765.1 of Zapus hudsonius. Classification (NCBI taxonomy): domain Eukaryota; kingdom Metazoa; phylum Chordata; class Mammalia; order Rodentia; family Dipodidae; genus Zapus; species Zapus hudsonius. The sequence goes on from PVHP010005360.1 coordinate 44,182, forward strand.
AATAGATATATTTATAACATAAATGAATGAAAATAATGCCCACCTATGTTAAATAAGTCTTAGGCTTTGGAGTTTATATAATTGAATAATAAACTTTTGTTGGGGGAGTTTATAATGCAATTGTCCCCAGACTTTTGATCCTGTTAGGTCTAATTCAGTGTTCTCTGAGCTCTGGATAGTGCCAAGGGGAATGGCCAGAGCTGTGGAATTGGGCTATTAGATCCCTTCTCTCTTTCTTTTTGAAAATCCTTCCTGAGGCTTAGGGGTCACCTCCTCCATTTGGTTTCTTCAGCTTTAAGAGGCCTTCCCCTCAGAGGCAGGGTGAAAAAGGAAACTGTGGAATAATCAGTCTTTTCAAGTCAAATGCAAACACCCACCTTAAAATAGCAAGGCTCACCTTAAGCCAGATTTGGCAAGCTGCCAGAGAGGGCCTGAAAGCTGCTCTTTAATCACAAAGATGTGTGTTCTTCAGGCAGGCTGTGGAAGGAGCAGCTGTGAAGAGAATTCTGATTGATCTTTTTATTCCTCTTCTTTCTTCCCCTCCTCCACACTTCCCAAGAAAAGCATTTAAAATTTACAGGCAGACAGTTCCCCCTCCCCCACCCTGTTTGGAAACCTGTGGAAATAAAAATTTTCCCTTTCTATTAGACTCTTTCAAAATTTGGATGCACTTTAATTGGACTGCCAGTGACATCCTCATATTGCTTTCTTTGGGGCTGAAGTGAAGCCCAGACATTAGCTGCAAAAGCATCCGTAGAGCCTGAGCAAGAGCCATTTTACTGAGACTGGATGCCAGGCCCCCAGTCTCCCTCTGTCCTGGATTACAAATGCTTTGCTGTAAGGGATGGAGATGCTAAGGATCATACATCACTCTGCCCTGAATCGTGGCAGGACTGACAGGAGCCGTAAAGCTGGTTGTAATTACACATCATTTTGAGCCCTGAACTGAGTGGGAAGGAACTTTAGGTGTATACCTGACTTGGGCCTGTCAGCAATTGTCCTTGAAGAGAGAACCACAGGACAGGACAGAGCTCGTGTCATGAATATTAAAAGTAATTTTGTGGGGCTCAGGAGATGGCTCGGTTGGTAAAAGCCTTTGCCATACATACAAGCCTGAGGACCTGAGTTCAGATCCTCAGCACCCATGTAAATGCTGGGTGGGCATGGCAATTTACCTGTAATCCCAGCACCTGGGAGGCTCCAGGAACCAGCTAGCTATCTAGATTAGCTAAACCAGATCCAGGGGCAGTGTCCTCTGGCTTTCATATGCACACACATACATGCAAAAACACCCAATTTTTTTGTATACATTGGCACACAAAACATACGAGGAGCTGTTTATTACTTTTGTGTTTTCTTCCCCATACCTACTATCTTTATTTGTAATAGTCCAAAACCTGAGACAATATTTCGTTGTTGTTGTTTTGTTTTTTTTTTTTTTTCCACAGGCTAAGCAGAGGTGCCATCTAGTGCCTGGGTGACTACCCCCACTTGTCCTGTTTTATTTGACAACAATGTTTTTGAATTAGTGCTAACCTTTCCAATTTAGGAATTGCTGTATAAAAACAAATACTCAGCTCCTGCTGCAAAATGGAAGTGTGCATCTGCAGGTGGAAATGGTTGGTTAGGCCTGGATAATGAAGCCCTGCTACATGGCAGTGAAGCTGGCCCGATGAACACACCTCCTCTTCCCACAGTTGGCTCCCTGCCTGCCTGCCTGCCTGCCCTGGGAGCAGGGCATGGATCAGTCAACCAACTGCTTCTGAACGTCCTGCATCCTGTGCGGGTTATACTGTAGTTTTCTCCCATTAAAAGTGTTGTTTAGTTTTACTGTCAGAACACTAAGGTTCAAACCCTTTTGCTTGGGATAAAATTTCCCAACTTGCTGTCATTCATGAGTTAATGCTGTGGTTTGAATGTAAAATGTCCTCATGTGATTGTGATGTAGCCTCATGTTCAACCCCCAACTGGTGGAACCTTTGAGAGGTGGAGCCTTGGAGGGGGGTGTCGGGAGGGGGTGGGGGTTGGCAGCCTTGGGACTTTGAAGTCCAACCCTCTTGCCAATGCTAGCTAGCTCATTCATGTTTTGACCACCCAGCTGACATGGGACATGTGAGCCATTGTCCTGCTCTGCCATGCTTTTCCTCTCCACAATAAAGCTTTCTTCCAGAATGTGAACCAAAGCAAACCTTGTCCTTCCTCTGGTCAGGTGTTCGGTTCCAGCCAGGGGAAGTTAAGGACTACAGCTCTCTTTCCACAGCCCAAGGACAGACATGCATAGGCTCTCCTCCAACGACACTGGTCTTGTTTGTCCTCCTGATTCCTGTACCATTTTCTGAGCGGATGTTACTCACCCCCTCCTCCACATCTAGCCTTGGAAGGCTGCCTAGCTGTAAGGCCCAGGCCCAGGCTGATTGAATGAACACAGGGCACCCCAAGTCTCATTGTGAAGAGAGCTAACTTCCTTCACTTCTCTGTCTCCCTTCTTCCTCTGTCCTTTCTTTTTGAAGTTTCCAATCTTTTCACAGATACACAAAACAGCTTCCATGTCTAATTATAAGGCCCAGTCAACATAATTTTTGCCAATTTCTAAATGCCAGCTTTCAGCATTTGGATTTATTTCACATGGAGTGTGGCGAACAGTGATCCTGGGTTGTACAGGGAGCTACTATCCTCAGTGGTGCTCAGGCCATGAGTCACCTGAGATCACAGAACCTCATTACCACCTTTGCCATAGCAAACTACAGCAGAACTCTTAAGGTGTTTTTGTCTACTACATCAGTGTTTTCCTCCACCATGTATTTATTTTATTTTTATGTGTGCACGTGGAAGCCAGAGGACAGCCTCAGTTCTCACTCCTCAGGAACACTGTCCACCTTTTGCTTTGAGACAAGATTTCCCATTTGTTCTAGAGTTCACTAAGTCAGCCAGGTTGGCTGGACAGTGGGGCCCAGGGACCCTTCTTTATCAGCCTCCCTGACACTAGAATTTTAAGTGGATATCAGCACATCTGGTATTTTTCTGTGGGTTCCGAGGATTGGATACAGGTCCTTGTGCTTTGGAAACAAGCACTTTACTAACTGAGCTATATCCCCAGCGCTCAGCCATTTATGTCTTACTTAAAAATGTCATCAGCATATTGTAATTATTGATATTAATGGAATTCACTGTGAAACTTCCATATATGCATACGTACAAAATGATCATCTGTAAGCTTTCTTCTCCCCTCCCTCTCCTGCTGTTGGGGTTAAAGGCAGTTGCCACCACACCTGCTTCTTTGAGGTTGCATTGGGTTTTCCTTTGCTTACATGGTGGCCCCACGCTGCCAGTCAACTCAGTCTAAGGGCTTCTCCTTTATTTCCACACTCATCTGAATAAAGTTATACACACAGTCCATAAGTGCTGAACTCTGTAATGGTTCTTACAAAAACATTACTGGGTTCAATTAGGGGAGCACCTTAATTTCTGCTTTTAAAAAATGTTAATTTCTAAGATTGTATAATTCTAAAACAGAAATGTCAACACAGACACAAACGCCCATGGATATAGTTCATAGAAAGCAGTTAAGAGTCACATATTTTTTATGCTTTTATTCATCTACCATGAGGTGAAAATGTGAGATCTATATATACTTATATATATATATATTAATAAAAAATTTCTGGGTAACAAAAAGGATAGTACTGACTTGATTTCTCATTCATTCATGTTAACAATATTAACTTTACTCAACTGTATGGAAGATGTTGAATTATTAAATTACCAAAAGTGAGATTGTGGTACTGGGGTGTGACTAGCTCTTTCTTTGGTCTTTTCTGTGACATTTCTCCTGAATTTTACTGTCAAAGAGAGAGGGCCTTTGTAGCATGGGCCTCGGGCCACCCTCTGGATCTGTACAGAACCAAGCAAGAAAGTCTTTTCTTTTGTCCTTTCTCTGACCTCTTTCCAGATAGGGGAGTCCATTTCACTGAAAGGCCCTGCAGCTGTGTTGGGAGACCTTCTATTCCTCCTGTGGCTCTGGCCCAGGGACTTGGCCCTTGCTGACAGTCACACAAGCCACTTCATTATCATAGTTTTGAGGATGTTGGCCAGGGAAAAGGGCAGACCAGTCAGTAGGCGGAAAGTTAGGACTTGTGTGTTTATTTTCTCTCCTTCTCCATGGAGCTTGTGGCCAGTGAATAGGAAGACACAGCTGCCCCTTTTTTTCAGAGAAGGACAGCAGGGGAGGCGTGAGGATCAGAGGAAGCAGTGTTTGCAAAGGCATTTGATAATCATAATAAAAAAGGCCATTAGGAGCTCATTGATTAAACAGTCACTGCAGATTTCAATTATAACTTAGATACTCAGAGACTCTTGCAGGGGAGCCCAAATGGGCAAATATATTAAGCACTTACGGCTCGTGATTGGCACTGCCACTGAATTACATAGTGTGAAAGAAAATCAAATTAATTCTCTCCCTGTAAATGTGCTTTGTGAAATTATAAAGTGCCATGTAAATAAATTGGTACTGTTTTCAGTGTACACAGCTATGTCTTAGACTCAATGAATGTTTATTTTTAACTCATGCAGTACAATTGTAACTCATTTTATGAAAGAAGCTGGGATGTCTAAATTTTAACTTACCTGTTAAATCAGGGCTATGTTTTAGATAATGCTTCTATGTTGTTTGTACAGTATGTTAGAATTGCCTAGGCCAATGAGGGTGAATTCTTATAATTCCATGGTTGGTTAGGTAGCTAGTCAGAAATTAGCAGGCTTTGGACCTCCTATGTCCATCGTAGCACACAAACTTTAAGGAATGTGAAAGCTTCACAGTTGTCCCTCCTTAATATTTAAAAATGCTGGAGAGATTGCTCAATGGTTAAGGTGCTTGCCTACTGAGCGTAATAACCTGGGTTCAATCCCCCAGTACCCATGTAAAGCCAGATGCACAAAGTGGTGCATGTATCTGGAGTTCATTTGCAGCAGCGGCTAGAGACACTGGCATTTCCATTTTCTCTTCTTTTTCTTTTTCTGCTTTCAAATAAACAAATAATATATATATGAAAGGGAGGAAGATGGAGGTAGCAAGACTTTGTTGAAGCTCTTTCAGGGAAGGCCAGTACTTTCTTCTGGCAAAGCATGGCTACTCTTACAAACATCTTTCTTTAATTCTTTTTAATATACAATGTAACATTATGTGGTCAAAAGAATGAGATCTGAGTTGTATCTCTCACCCTGGCTGGAGACCTGATTTTCTGGTAAAGAACAAAGTCTTATTATTGTTTCTTCCTTTCAGAGTTATCCCAGAGGGGCCCGTCAAGCACCTGGACAGGAAACTGCCCATTAGGAAAGCTGTCTTTTCCTGAAAATTTAGGAAACAGTATAAAGTCTAACTCAACATGTAGAGTGACACTGTGGTCCCTTTGGCTGTTGTCCACTGTCACCCCTTAAAGGTACACCGTTTTACTCTGTAATATATTCTGCCTCACTCCTACACATAAGGATGGAGAAGCTGAGAGGAGGCCAACGGGAGATCCCAGGAAAAGGTTCACTTACTATTTGGATGTAGTATCAATTGACTACATGCTCTTACTGCAGATCAGTGGTGTCTTTGACTTATCTGTTCCAACTGAGTCCTAAGCATAAACAAAATAGTATGAGGCTGTAGAATGAAATCCAGATCATCACTGAAGAGGTGATATCTGGGCTGTGTTGTGAACAGAGAGTGGGGAAGAGGGGGCTGTGAGCTGGGATGATGTCACTCAACAGCTAATCCTCCACTGGATATATTCAAAATAACTCTCAAAATATGTGGTACTTTAAAACCCATCTTGGTATGTTTTTCTACTTGTGTGTGTTCCTGTGAGTGTGTGTGTGTGTGTGTGTGTGTGTGTGTGTGTGTGTGTGTGTGTGTGTGCCATGGTGTGCATGTATGTAGAGGTCGGAGGATAACTTCGGGCATTAGTTCTCACCATCCACCGTGTTTGAGACCAAGTCTTCTATTGGTCATCACTGTGAACATCCATCCTCTACTCTCCTGTCTCTGTTCCCAGGAGGGCTGGGATTATAAGTGCTCGCTACTGCATCTGATTTTATATAGGTTCAGGGATCCACACTTGGGCTTGTACAACAAATGCTTTGACTCACTGAGCTTTCTCCCTAACTCCTGTGGCAATTTAAAATAGTTATCTATCTATTTATCTTCAATTGTGGCAAACCTTCAGATTTGAAATTGTGTCAGACTGTTGGAAAATATGAGATATTTTGATCCAAATTTGGCAAATACAACCAGTCATTTTGTTAATATTAGCAAAAGTCTTAAAATAATGCTATTTTTACATGTGATTTAAATGTAGATCTAAAAATAAATCAGCATTCAGGCTTATTCCAGAAGGATTAAAGAACATTTCGAACCTTAGTAACAGAGCTATGGATGTGGATGGGAGATCAACTTCACTTTTACTCAGAATACTAAATAACAAACATGTGTGTGAGAGACCAGCTTCATGTTAACATAGACTGTTGAATGTCAGGCATTGTGTCTCTTGCTGCATTCGTTACTGCTCTCATTGTGAAGAAACAACTTCTAGAAAGAGAGGGTAATAGGCTCACAGTGGGAGGCACATGAGGTCACATCGCATCTGTCATCAGGAAGCAGAGAACAATTGAATGAAGCTGTTCAGCTCACTTGCTCCTTTTATCCAATCTGGGACCCCAGCCCATTGAATGGTACCACCTGCAGTTAGGGTGGGTCTTCCTAATTCAATAACCCAACTTAGAAACTCCCTTACAGACATGCCTGGGGCATGGTCTTCTAAGTGATTTTAGGTATAACCAAGTTGATAACTGGGGTTAGCCATCACACTTATGTTCCTATGAGTCTGTGCACAGGGCTCTTACCTCACACTGGGGTGGCTGTGAGCTCCCTTCAGGCTGAGAGCTCCCAGCCAACAGCCATCCTGTGTTCTTGGAATCTGGCATTCATGCCTTTGAGTAGTAACTTCTCTGTATATACTTATTTAAAAGAGTTGAATGAAATTGGTGAATTTTGATCTTGCCATACTTTGACACAAAGGAATGCTTTCTCATTGAAAGCCCATTTCACAGGCAAGGTGAAAATGCTCTTATTTTGGTGGCTCAGTAATTCAGAATCTTATTTCCATGCTGGATTGGATTGGTGGATGGTTCCATGACATCAGAAGAAATATCAAGGGAAAAGATGTTATCCAAGGTGATTTTAGTGTGTGGGTAAGAAATATGTATTCTCAGGTGGTCAGTTTTTGTTACAGGATACAAATGCCCTTAAATATTACATGGTCTGGAAATGAGCAAAGAACAGGATCCCAAACATGACATGAAATGCCATGATTGTCTTGGGCCTCTGGACATCCTCTATATCCCACAAGCCTCCCCGGGGCAGCTCTCCTTGGCTTCCTTCCTGAAATCTACCTGACCTCTTAGTTCTGATATTGATTTCCCTTCTCTAAACATCCAGAGCCCATTACCTCACTTTCTCAGAGCCGTAACACTGTCTGTGTTGTTCAAGCTTTGTTGGTGTGTCTGCTCCTGGCCCAGCACTCTGCATGAAGCTTCATGCGTCTTCACTGTCTTCATTTCTCCCCATGCACAGTTGCCTCTCATAGTGGGTTTTCATTATGCGATTATTGCAAAATGAATGACATCACCATGACAAAGCAGATTTGCAATCAACAGCTCCTTCCTCAGACATGAGGTGCAGGCAGAGTCTTGCTGTATGCACACACAGCCATGTAGGTCTGGAGAGAAATGAAATGTGGATTTATTTTTGTTGTTTTTTTTTATTTATTCAGAGTCAAGGCATCTAATCCACAATGTTGTTTCCTTATGGACAGATGGAAACTTATCATGCATGGGCATCTCTAAAGAAAATCATTTTTGTTTCAACTTTGCCTTAGAAGCATCAAGGGAATTTAGGATCTCTTTAATGCTCTGGCCATATTCTCGTGCTGGTTGCCAACCCGAAGAATGTTTGGCAGAACTTTTGGCTTCTGAGGTTTTGGCTGCCTTCCAGGTAATCTGCCTCAGAATTCTCAAATATAAATAAATGAGCCCCAGAGCAAACAATTTTTTTTTGAATTCTGAACTGTCAGGCTTTTATTTCCCTCCCATCTGAACATTTTTCTGCAGAAATACCAGTCAAGCAGAAAGAAGAAAATTAATCAACATTTTCAGAGGTTATTAATGGCCATGGTTTGGAAGAACAAAATGAGAGCGAGTGGCTGAAAACTTCATGATTCTTAATCAAAACTGACTTCTGATGGGTGACATTTATTTTCCAGGATGTTTTTCTTTGATTTTCATTTGGGAGAAGAGGATGAGGGTGTTCTCTGCTGCTTTGGTTCTGCCAGAAGGAAGATTCTAAATGTTCCTTTGTTAAACGTGACACACTTAGCTTTGTTTGATTTTCCTGTCTAGTGGCCAAGTATTTTGCAAGTCACTCAGCATTCTACTGAAGCATGCTAGTCCAGAGAGTACAAGTCTAAATTGAGGTCTGACATGCACTGAGGAGGCACAGCGGGACGATTTGGAGCCATGAGCACCACGCCCAGTGGAGACCCAAGCTCACTAGCTGGATGATGGCTCTCTTTTGTCTCTCTAAAGTTGATTCCTAATGTTTTGAGACAATATTTTTTTTTCATGTGTGTGTATGTGTGTATTCATGTCTGTACGTGGGCATGAAGGACAGAGGACAATCATCTTAGGTGTTGTCCTCAGGAATGTCGTCAATGTTTTTTTTTTTTTTTTGAGACAGGGCTTTTTATTGGCATGGAGCTCACCATTTAGGCCAGACCAGCCAGCCAGCAGGCTCCAGGGATACTCTTATCTCCACCTCTCTAGCGCTAGAGGTGTGTGCGCTGACTTCAGCCTTTCACAGGAGCATGGGGATCCAACTCAAACCCTCATGTTGACAAGGCAGGCACTTCACCCACTGAGAGACCTCCCCAGCCTTTGAAATGTATTATCATTCAAGAGAAGATGAAGAAAGAAAACTCCCGTGTCCATTCCATGCTATACACACTAGACATGTGAGCATATGTGTATGTGCTTTTGGGAAAACATATGGTCACAGTATACGTTTATGGCTACAACTCTACTGCTCATTACCATGGGAGGTTGGGTGACCTCCCCAGGTTTCCCAAAGGCTATAAGCCAGGAAGAAAGGCACCCAGTATTAACTTTTTTCTTTAGTGTTTACTGACCATTTACAACATTCAAAATATTCATTGAAGAAAATTGACATGAATTTCAAATTTTCCTTCAAAGTTTCAGATCTAGTGAGGTTTATTCATCCTGAACTTAGTTGGGCAAAGAAGACCAATGTGCCTGTGCTTCAGCTCTTTGGACTGTTTTATGGTAGAGTAGCCCTGAGAAATCTGAGACAAACTAAAGGTAAGGTTTTTGTTTGCTATTCAGGGAAGTGTTATTCTTTCGCCTCCCTCCTTTCCTTCACCAGCGCGGCATAGCAATCTCGTGTTCCGGATGAGAGCCTTCTCTCTGCAACCTTTGTGGCTGTCTTCCTTCACCACCCTCTCTCCTTCCCCGGTGCAGACCCAGGAGTAAGTACATGCTGATATTAATGACATGAAGAGAGAAACAACTAACATAGATCACTTTCTTCCCGTGTGCTATACGCATCACTAAGTCTCATGTCAGTTCCACGATCTTGATGATACATCTGTGGCTGTGGTGGGGTTGATGGTCAGATACATACGTGGAACCTCGCTAGCACATAGCAACTGCTTCAGAGATAGAGGATCGGTTGACAGCTGTCCCTTTCCCAAGTCCTCAGCCCCTCGCTCCATGCATGGCTGATCTGGAACTTCCCAACACAGCAGCTATGCAATCGACAGCTGGCCACTGTGGGGAAGTCTCTGTGGTCTCCCTTCATTGAAAGACAGCTATCACACAATTAGATGGCTGTGTGTGGCAGGGAGCTGGCATCAGGCCGGACTCTCTTGCGCCCAGGTTTGGACAGTGTGCACAAAGGTAGCTAGCTATAGGAGGAGACTCAGGTTTTCATTGGCAGGAAACATGGGTAAGACCTGTAAGAAAGAGGAATCGTGGTGAGTAGGAAAGACTGCCTCTGTTTCTTTTTATTGTGTTTTCATTCTGTGTTGTCTTGTGGGGTTTTTTTTTGTTGTTGTTGTTTTGAAAAAGGGTCTTCTTGTTTTGCCCAAGCTTGTCTGAATTCCTGTTCTCGAGTGATTCTCCCATCTCAACCTCCTAGGAAGCTGGGATGCGAGGCACAGGTCACCATGCCTCGCTCCACCTCATGTCTGTTACATTTTAACATCTCTGAGTGATATGAGCTAGTCAATGGGAGAGAAAGTGTCCCCTCCCCCAACTAAATTGTTGGTGGGATACCAAATTTCCTCTCAGTGCTCCAAGTGGCCCTGCACATGCAAATAAATGTTTCTTAACACAGAAGAACCATTCAGAGGATGTGAGGACAATGGCCCTCCAGGGGTGATGTCATCATAGAATATGTCACTTCCAATGCTTAGATCTTTGGGTTCTACAGGCTTTCATGGTCTCAGTGGGATAAAGTGGAAAGCTATCTGTTGTAGTCAGCCACATGCTGCTGAGATGAACCTCCAAACCAGGCACAGTTTGTGGGAGGAAAGAATTTATTAGAGCTACAGATCCAGGGGAAGTTCCATCATGGGGAAAGAGGCTGCCCCCTTTCACAGGTCCAAAGAGAGTGGGAGAGAAGCCATCACCATCACCAACGCCTCACTCACACTTACTATATTTCTTGATGGTCAAACCTATTCTGTGATGCTCTCTCTTTTGTTGCCTAGACAGTGAATCATTTCATGTTTCCTTCTGTGAGGACAAATGTACATATCTTTCATTCTAAAATCCAATAAATATTATTTCCGTAAGTGGATGGTTAAGTTTTTGAAATAAGAAAGCATGTATGTGAGGGATCTCTAGAAGAACAGACCAGTAGAATGAATGTGTATTATATCATAAAGAGGATTTATTGGATGTGTGTACAGGACACAGGCTAGGCAATTCAACACTGGCTGTCTGAGGGTTGGAGAAGCCGAGACCCTGGAAGGTGTTCCGTCTGTCCACTGGGTTCTGATGTCACTCAGGCAGGCACCAGTCAGTAGCCAGAGCAGCCAGGCAAAAGGCCATGGAGACTTTATATATAGGACAGTCTGCCCACTCTGGAGGAAGGACTTCTTACCTCTGTCAATTTTTCCTGGAAACACCTCCATAGACCCACCATGAGGCATGTCTTTTATTTGATTTCTAATCTGATCTAATTAACAATAGAACTTAACTGCAACACCACACTTCTTATTTTTAGAATATGGTAATACAGCAACAGTAAGCACTGGATAAGTATTCAGCTGGTGTTACAAGCTCAGTCTCTTTGCTCTGAGTAAACTGTCAAATTAACAAATGCCCTGTGACTGCATAAATATGTATAAATGTCTTCTTAAAGAATGTTAAAGATAGTCAGTTGGATAGTAGGATAGAATTTGTGTAAATAAGAAAAACCTTTGAGAGGAAACAATGTTTCCAATTATTGCCCTTTAATTGAAGCATTGAAGACATGAACCCCTCACCATTACTCTGTCAACAAGCTTCTGACTGGAGAGTGTGCTAATAATGACTCAAGTGGCTGTTTATGAACTCAAGTCACAAGCTGCTCTGTGAACTTCACAGAGCAGCTTCCAGAACCCAAAGGTCAGAGCAAAGGTTGAGAGGTCACGGGCAGTAGTTCTTTTGATGAAAGGCTGAAGATTTCAAGAGATGCTCCTCTTTGCAGACAAACAATCCATTCCTCGGCTCTGAAGCACCAGAGGGTCAGAGGAGGAGCCAGCCCGGCTCTGCTCTTTCCCAGGCTGTGTTGTCGTCTGCGCTGGACTCCGTGCAGAGAAACAGCTGTTTTCATTCCTAGCATGTGATAGGCAGCCTGGTCCACAGCTGGATGTAATACCACCATCATGGGATCTTGCTGCGTGTCTGGGGCAGAGAAGGCAGAGAAGAAATGAACCCTCAGAGAGGGCAAAGCGAGACCAATGGGAGACTATGTGGAACACGTGCAAGAGGAAAGACGGATGAAGCAGCCATTATCCAGCATGCTTGCAAGGTTCATTTTGGTTAACAGAAAGCTATCCTTCATCTCATTTATGGTCAAATATCTTCAAGACATCATTTAGCACTAAAACTAAATCAAGCCTAATTTATCCGCTGACCCATGTCTTAGAATTCTAAAGTCTAGATTACTAGGAATCTTTTAAAATACCTGGTTCTCTTGCATCCCTGATTGTGTACCAAGCACAACGATGGCAGATGTTGTTTGATGTTACAAGTTAGCGCACCGTCTCTTGCCTCCCTGACTCCCATCTATTTCTTCAATGGAAAAGAGGAAACATGTCAAGTGAACTGAAAATTAATCAGCAGCCAGCGCCTTCAGAATGCTAGCCTATCCATGGGGTGGAGAAACATGCTGTTGCTGACACAGCCTGACTTTATTTTTGTCACAAAGTAGGTAACTCTCTGACTTACTGTGTCTTTGTCACTTGCTGGTGGTGTGATAAATGTCAGTGAGAATATGGAGATACTTGTAACAAAGAACGATGAAACGAAAACTGCCATTTGCTCACAGTGGAAGAAAGACCCCTGTTCATTTTCCCTTGGCATTTTGTTGTGGTGAATCCTGGTTTGCTTAACAAGCTGGAGTTCATCTCTTCACTATGAATCTTGAGCCCCAATTCTGATGAGTTCCAGGGTTAAATATTCAGATACCACATATATAAATTATCTATTTGCACATGCATGTCTGGCTTTTACATGAGCGGCCAGGGAATTGAACCCCAAACCAGCAGGCTTTGAAAACAAGCACCTTTAACCACTGTAGCTTCTACATTTTATATGGAGGCGACCATGCTCATCTTTGTGGCTGTGTGTAAATGCTACCACATCAATAAAAAGTTCTTTTTTTTCTCAAAAATAGTTTTGGAATTCTGTAACTTAGAAGTCTCAAAGGGACATATTATTTTCTTTGTTGTATGTTTTCTGAAGGAAATTGTAACGGGGAACTTCCCAGTCACCCTAACCTGTCACAAAATCATTTCAGATGTATGGATAATAACCTTAGTTTTAATTATTTAAAGATATATTCAACAGTCATTCAAAAATATTTGTCCATTTTTATTTTTGATAATAATATTATGGAACTCAATGGAGGAAGTAAAAGGCTCATAAGAAAAACATTTCTTTATCTGTTAGCCCGTGTCAGGGACTGTGTGAGGCATGGATATATTATAGTGATTAAGCAGGCAGAGCCAATAATTCCTTCCACTTTTCACTTTGTGATCCTTTTACCCATACACAAATACTTTAACTACAGTTGAAGTTTACTTGTGCCCTGATGTCTTCCAGGAAAACCTCAATTTTACTATTTACTGAGCACTTACCTTCTGCTAGGCATTTCTTTCTAGGTGGTTTCTACATTTATTTTATTTTTATAATGCAGCTGCTTTCACCAAAGTGTCCTAAGCCCATGGAATGTTCTCACCCAGCCTCCCAGCCTACCTTGAATGAGAACCAACTGCAGACTTAATTCTAGATAATGTCTGCCAGGTCCCTCTCCTCAGAACACAGTCTCTGCACATGAATGCACACTGGTAGCCCACTTGCTCTCCTCCATCTTCAATATGCCTTACTTTGTCACATGTCTTTTTCTGGAGATGTAAGTCAACATCTTTTTGTGATGAGGCACTCACAACAGATCTAAGAAATATGATTCTTTCCACTCTAGCTTGGTGGACAGAGTGTTATGGAGGTTACTTACAGGAGTGTAGGATAGGGCTCTTACAGGAGCAGCGGCATCCCTGAGACGGCCACCCAGCATGGGTGACAACTCGCAGAAACTGCATCCTTGTAGTTCTATACACAATATGTAGGCTGATCCTTCAAAGAGTGTTTTCTCCCAGGAAACTGTTCACTCCTTATAGCACATTGGGAAGGGACTTTGTGAATATTTTATACATTTCTGGACTTTTTAATTCTTGTAAATTTTCTTAGTTTCCTGAGCCGGATGAACTTCCCTCCTCCCTCCAGGAGGGAACATTTCAATTCAGAGGAAAAGCCACCCATTAGTAGAATCACACTGAAGTAAGTTTCTGAACCATGGTGTGCTCAGTGTAGAAGAGCTGAGAGAATGGGCACAGGCTCAGTGTTCAGAGAGCCAGCATCTTTGCGTGGAAATCACAGGAGGCTGACAAAGGGCTTTGGATGGGGAGACTGACTTGAAGTGCCTGTGCATTTTAAAGACTCTCTGTCCCCCATCCCTTGGTAATTTCTTCTCAAGCAAGGTTTTGTTTCCAGAGGCCCTTTAAAGTAAGAAAACAAATCCTGGCACAATGTCCTCACCTGTTACATATTGAAGTGAATGGCCTGATCTGTAACTCACTAGGTTGTCTGGGCTGGAGAACACACTGGTTCTTTTCATCTTGCAGAGATGAGAATTTCAAGTTACCAATGGCACAGGGAGAAGAAGGCATCTGACTTCCCAATGAACCTGAAGTTTGAACCCCACTTGCTGTCTCAACTTCAGCATGGATGTGGGGAAGAGGGGCACTCTGGGCTGCGAGGCCACAAGCTGCCATTGCCCTGAAAAATCGAGAGGCAGGCATTGTCAGAAGATGTGCCCATGGTGTGGTTGGGGCTCTCTGGTCCTGAAATGATCATGGGCAGATTTCTTTCATGACACAGAGTTCGAGAAGGTTAGGGTTATTTCAGGAACTAGATCACGTCTGTCACGCACTCGGTGAACAGGTGAACGTGTTCTCCTTGGGCAGCACTGCTGAGAAGCTTACTTCGGAGTTAAAGGGCATCTAGACTGTGCTTCACTTGGTTCTGGCTCCATCTTCTTTGGGCATCCTAATTATTCAACAAGCCTGATCTGGTTTATTATATTAAAAATGCTTTTCGACCATATACATCCCCGAAAGCCATGTGTCATGTTTTTATTTTTAATTTTTTTTTGAGAATGAAGCTAGACATAAATACCCAGTGATAGTGATAAATAATAATTGAAGACCTTTATCCTTATCCATGGAATGAAGTAATCTACTTTTTTGAAATTCCTTCCAAATCATCATACTGTAACAGTTCAGTGAAAGGTTATGCTCTCTAGGGTTCATGATCAAGTTCACCATGGCAAGAAAAAAAAATCTAACAGTAGGGATCCTTATAAATTCCTTTCAGGTTAATTTTACATTTGAGAAACAGATATTAGACATGTAAATAGTTCTTGATATCTAATGTTTCTTTTTAAAAACTTAATCAACTATTCCTGCCACCAACAAAGAACTGAATAAGATTAGTAGAGTTGTGGTCTCTGGCAGAGCGGAGAGTTGTAGCTCTACTTTTATCTATATTAATACATGCCAGCCAGTTATAAGGTTGGTTTCTCAAACTAAGGACCGTGAATTCTTTGGAGACATCATAGATTCTGAGAAAGCTACTAGCTTCACAGAATGATTGTGCTGGAAAGCAGGGAGAATTGTGTCAGTTTTCCTGAATTAGTCTTTAGCTCTGCTATCTTTATACTATGTTTAAATGTGGAGGTTCCAACTGAAAAGTTAGACCCACATTTCAAAGGATGAAAATGCACACTGGCAAGAAAGACTAGTTCACCCTTCCTGGTGGGAGGAGAAGAAGGTAAGGCTGAGGTGTGATATAGGATAAGCTTAATGTAAGGTACTTGATCCAGGTGTCCAGGATGAATTAATGAATTTAACAATCAACTGATTTATGCTGCTGACGATTAAGAAATATTTTAGGGGGAAATTATATGACTGAGTGGATCTTATTTTGTATAGAACACATTCACATTTTTAGGTCTGGCTAGATTATTTTCTGTAAGATCCTAGTGTAAAACACAGGACTGTAACATTTCAAACACTTTACAGGGAAAATGAGTTCATATATTTGAAATTTATTTGCAATTAAATCATTGCTATGTTACAAAAGAAAGGCTGTGTGATATCTAAAGAAGTTTCTGGGATGGGGAGATGGCCGGTCAGTTAAAGGCACTTGCTTGAAAATCCTGTCAGCCTGAGTTTATTTCCCCAGTGCCCATGTAAAGCCAGATGCACAAGTGGCACATGCATCTGGAGTTTTTGCAGTGCCAGGAGGCCTCGGAGTGCCCATACTCTACCTTCCTGAAAAAGAGAAGTGCTTGTATTTTTTTCAGTAATAATTTCTATCAGTTTTTGTCACAAAGAAAATGAACTTGAAAGGCAGGCGTTTTGATGAAGTGGAGCCAAGCCCTTTGAACAGGTTCTGCATTTAACAAAGCAGAGAAACCCTTCCATTTTACTAAGGCATATATCTTTGAAAATGAAAATAAAAGGCTATTTAAAACCTGGGCTACACAGAGTTAGCCAATGTGTTTTTTGAAGCCAATATTTCCTTCATGTCATCACTTCCTAATAAAAACAAGCCCTCTCATACTTTCTTCTCCATTTTCCCACAGAGTTCCATTTAAAAAGAACAATTCAACTTGGTTGAAAATGAGCAAGAATACGTCACTGCTGCTAAGGGTGACTTTTACCTTGTAGGGGAAACAGGCAAGGGCTCTTAGTGTGAAAGGATAGTCTGTTATGTGCTGTGTTCAAGCTTCAAAGTGCCATGGAACACAACAGGAAAAAAGAATAATTTTGCAGAGAACAGATTAGGGGAAACTCAAAGGACGACATGAGGCATTAAGCTCAAGTCAGCTTTAATGCCTAAGTTAAAATAGCTAAATTAATACCCAAGTCTCAGGGAAGTGGACACACATCCAAACAGACTAGGAATGTGGAGTGAGACAGACTATATGGCCTTTGGGCTTCTCAAGAAATGAAGATGTGTGCTTCCAGTAGTGATTAGTGATGGCCTGCAGACAAGAATGAAGGGCGGGGGGGGGGGGGGCAGAAAGAAAGAGATAAGGAAATGGCCAATACTGGTATGATGGTTAATGTCAACTTGGCAGGATTTAGAATCACCAAGGAGCCAAAAAAAAGAAAGTTAAATTTAAAAAGTCAGGTGTGGTGGTGCATGCCTTTAATCCCAGCACTCGGGAGACCGAGATAGGAGGATCACCATGAGTTCAAGGCCACACTGAGACTACATAGTGAGTTCTAGGTCAGCCTGGGCTAGAGTGAGACCCTACCTTGAAAAACCAATAATAATAATAATAATATAATCAAATAGAATCACCAAGGAGGCAAGTCCCTGTGCATGTGTGTGAGGGTGTTTCTAGATTAGAGAAGACCTGCCCAGACTGTGTCAGCACCATCCAATGGGCTGTGATCCTGGAATGAACAAAAAGGAGAGAGCAAGTTGAGCCTGAGTATTCATCACTGTCTGCTTCCTGACCAGCTGCCTCCTCACACTCCTGTTACTATGCCTCCCCCGCCATGATGGACTGGATCCCCTCAAATTGTAAGCCCAAATAAACTTTTCCAGGTTGTTTCCTGTCAGATATTTTGCCCCAACAACAAGGAAAATAATGAATACATCAGGTTTCTCTTTCTTTATGGTGGTGTTTTCACTATCTATCTCGGTGTTTCTCTTCCAGTTTTTCCCTGCAGTTGTGAGTTCCTCCAATGTCTGCCTCCTGTCTTCTCCAATCTGGTCCTTCAAGGCCAAGTTCAAAGGTGCTTACAACTATTCTCACCCTACAGAAATTTTTTTATTCTCTTCTGGAGTTTTAATAACATCAAAAAGACTGAAGGAATTTCGATCTTGAAATTTTTGTGAGAGGGTTTTTCCCTTTTAAAAATAACATTGTTTTTCAAACGTGGCATCCCAATAACTGAAGACTCTCTGTGCTATAATTCCCCACCCATGATGGGATAGTCCCGTGGGCTGTTACAGATACTTGGTTTGGGAGCCAAGCCCAGCAGTATGAAGAAAGTAGAATGGAAACCTCACCCAGGCTGCATGCACCCTGGGTGATGCATGAGTTAGCAGTGTCCTTGGGTGTTCTCAATGATAGAATCACTTTGGACTTGAGATACCTAAATCATAAACCCAAAGATGCTCGCTTCTGCCCATGCTAGTACAACAATCTTCCTCACTCTTTCTGTTTAACTATTCTATGAAAGCATAGCCTGCTTTCAGTGATGTCCAAACAGTTGCACCTTTGTGAATTTAGCTCCAGCCGTTTTCCCTGCAGAGCAGAGAGGTTGGAGCTGGGGAGAAGGCAGGGAGGGAGGGATCACTCCTTGTTTTTGCTCCTAGCTTGTGTTCTGAGCTACTATTAGACAGAAATGCTTTAAACACTGCCTGAATTATCCAGCTGTCCCTTTTCTCTAGGGCTTCAGAACAGTTCTTTCTCACCCATTCTTTTCTTAGATATGATTCACTTAAATTGCCTTTTACTTGTACAAACCTGTGTGGTCTTTGAGACCCCTTTACAGGGGATAGTCAGTCCCTTTTTCTCACAAATGCATTGCTTGTTTTCCCGTGTGTTTCTCCTCTTCTCTTGTTTGGTGAGTAGGAATACCAAAGGGTTCTAGAAATGGAAGCTCTGAAACTTCCCTCCTAGCAGACTGAAGGAAGGTGAGGTAGGACAAGAGGGAGCCTTCGGAAAGACTGTGGAGCCCTCATTTCCTGTGTCTCAATGACTGAGATCCTGGGTGAGGTTAACTGACCTTCCCTTGCTGTTGGTCCCTGAGTGGTGGGTGGTGGTTTGTTGCTGGGTGTGTGGGCTCAGTTTAGGAGGCCTGGGTGTTCTTGCTTCATTATTTGGGAGCTAAAGCAGACCCTGAAAAGGAAAGGGTGGGACAGGAAGAAAAGAATTGTTTCCTGGGTACTTATTGGTTGGAACACTGATGTAAACACCCCAGTCTGTTCCAGTCATTTCAGAGATGAAGTGGAACTGAAGAAAATTAAGAGAGAAAACTGCTGCTCACTGTTCAAATAGTCTCAGCAGTTCATTTACTGAACACCAGGCATCCACTCTCCTCCCTCTCTGGCTCAGGCAGGATTCTGTTCAGAATGTGCACAGCCCAGCCCCCTCACCAGGTCTCCTATGCATGGCCACCTCCCTCAAGTGCACCCCCAAGCCTGCTGATGGAATTGTGGGTGATGTCACTCTGTCAACTGTCAGAAGAGACCACACAGCCGCCATGGGTTTGTCTGGAGCTGCAGCTGTGGAAGGCCATTTGGCCTGGCAGCATCTGTCAGAAACGGGCTTCCTACAGAAGTCTCACGCTGCATTATTAATGGTGGTCTCTGTACACTCCAGGCTCACGGACCGTCCCCTGTGTTATAATGTGCCTTGATTACAGCTGTTCAAGTTCTCAGGTCCTGCAAAAGCCAGAGAAGGAACAGCATGATACTTACTGGCTGAATGGTTTCAAAGCAGGAACTTCTTCAAGCATAAAAGAAGATGCGATTTATGTGAGCAATCAAAATAATCTCCACTGTGGATTATTAGATCCAACATTATGTTTTTAAGAGACTGCACAAAACCAACCATCACCCTTTAAGGAGACCAGGTGATTCTAAACGGCATTAGATAAAATGAGCAATTTAACTGTGAATTAGCATGATAGGAATGAACCAGGCTTCTTCCTTTCCTCTCTGCTTTTTTTATATGGGTGAAGGGATAAAATCATGTATGAATGGGGGGGTATGTGTGCAACAGTCTCAAAATGGTATGGGAAATTCAGTTTCAGGTGATAGGATATGTAGATACTACTATTTTTAATGAAGGTCTGATAAACCTCTATAGGATATAACGATTTAGAGAAAATTTTCCATCATGTTGTTTTTTGCTTTTCTTACTGATATTCATATATTTGTAAAATCCGAACATGTCTTTGATTGGGCAGGACAAGAGGCTCCCATATGTAAGGACATTGCAAGTCAAACTGGAGGGCAGCCCCAGACCTTACCACCTAGACAAAGCAATGAGGAGCATCTGTTCGGTTTTGATCGTATAGTTCATATAATCCATTGCTCACAAGCACAAGAGTTGCCTCACACCTTCAAAGATTTTGCTATGAAATATTGTACTATAATATATACATAAAATACCTTGTGAGAATTTTCATGAGTCACCATGGAGAGGTTGAGAAGAAAGAATATATAATTTCTTTTCTTTTGCCCTAGTTGCCAATGGCCTTTGGTATGTTGTTCTTTCCTAAGATGCTAAAAGTCAGACCCCTTCAGCTAGCCCAGTCCTGCTCTATGTGATATCAACACAGACAAACTCAGAGAGGAAGTCGAAAAACCCACTGGAGGAGGGGAAGACTGTTCTTCAGCAGTTAGACCTTAAAGCCATGTAGCAGGCCAGTGTATAGGGGAAAAAGTACTAATTATACTAAATAACCCTACATGACATAGTGATAAGAGGGTCAAAGAATGATTTTCAAAATCAAGACAGGACCCTCATGCACAGTATGATTAGGAGTCAAAAATATCGTTCAGAGGGCTGGAGAGATGGCTCGGCGGTTAAGGCACCTGCCTCTAGTGCCTAAAGCCCCTGGTTCAATTCCCCAGGACCCACATATGCCAGACCCACAAGGTGGTGGCCCTGGTGCCCTCCCCCCCCCCCCCCCCCCCCCCCCCCCTCTCTCTCTCTCCTCTCTCTCTCTCTCTCTCTCTCTCTCTCTCTCTCTCTCTCTCTCTCTGTATCTGCTTGAAAATGAATAAATAAAAAAACCAATGCTCTGTAGCAGATGGCCAGAGAATGTGCAACAAGGTATTGAAATAAATGTTTATTTAAAAAACTATATCGTTCATCCAGGCCTGGTGGTATCGATAGGTAATTGTAGCTATTCAGGAGGCTGAAGCAGGTTTGAAAATTTAAATTTAAAGCCTGCCTAGTTAGCATAGTGAGACCTTGTCTCAAAATATTTTTTAACAATAATTTTTTTTCGAGGTAGGGTCTCAATCTAGGCTAGGCTGACCTAGAATTCACTATGTAGTCTCAGGTTGGCCTCGAACTCATGACGATTCACCTACCTTTGCCTCCTGAGTGCTGGGATTAAAGCATGCACCACCAGGCCTGGCTACAATAATTTTTTTTTTTTATTTTTATTTTTTATGTTTCTTTTCTTTTTTTTTTTTCTTTTTTTTTAATTTAATATTTATTGTCCATAATGAGTTACATTATTTAGTGGGCAAACCATGCATTGTTATCCCGACTTCCCCAATTCCCCCCCTCCCCATCCCTGATCAGTTGTATATCCTCCTTCGTGGGCTGTCTGTATTAGTCCTTGTGGCAAGGGATCCTGTATATCTTAGTACTCATCCCGGTCTTCCTGGCCCAAGTGTGTTGTTACTGATGGGTGCCATGCCTCCGAACAGTCTCCCCCACCACGGCTCTCACAATCTTTCCGCCCCCTCTTCCGCTCAGTTCCCTGAGTCGTGGTGGGTGAGTAAAAAGGCTGCTTTA